>RJWH01004392.1:0-109261 GCA_004363575.1 Solenodon paradoxus
TATATATATAACTCTTGTCAGATGCATGTTATACAACTATTTTCTCCCACCCAGATTATTGCCTTTTTATTTTAGTCATGAATTGCATATTTTTCTCAAAATCTTCCAGCCTGAGGTATGGAGGCAATGTCAGGAGGTATAGCAGTTAGTCTGTGACTATGAGGATGACAGCCATATATTAATGGTGATAGGGCAGGAAAGTAAAAGACAGAGTCCTTAATGTCTCTTGAACTGCCTTACCAAATCTTGACTTCCTATCCCTAGACCTGTGATGTATGAGTAAACAGATTTTAATGTATTTAAGCTAATGTTTTGATCCAATTTTCTGTTATGGATAGAAAGTTTAATGTTATCCCCAACCTGAAACACCAGTGATAAACCTTGGTACATTTGTAATACATACCACCAATAAAATAATTGGTAACTAATTTCATAGTAAAATTTGGGGAACCTTGTTCTAACAGATCCAAGATACATAATCCCAGAATTACTCAGAGAGGCACCAAATAGCAGAAATATGGGCTCAGGGCCAAAGTGCATGGGATAAAATACCAACGTTCCCCTGCACAGCTGCATGATTTTGCAGAGGTGCTAAGGCTCTGATCTGTTCCCTGATCTGTAAACTAATATTAACACTTATAGTGAGTTTTCATAGGGTCACTATAAGGATTAGGAGCAAATGCATGTACAACATGCACAAATGTTGAAGAGCCCTGTTTTCCTGGTGATTAAGTTCACTGAACTCAGTCCACAGACAATCCAATGGTGGGGGGGTATCACGGGACAACCAAGATGATCAAAATAAAAATGCTTCTTCCTTTTCTCTCTTCCTGCCTGCCTCCACTTGTCTTCATCCTGCCTGCACCTTTCCTTTAAAAATAAAAAAGAACTGTTATAACACAAGTATTTTCTTTTTGACAAGCTCAAGAGAGAATGTAGGGTAGAGAGTAAAACCAAATGGAGAGAAAAAAATTTTTTAAATACATTCAAAGTAGCTGAGGAGTTAGCTCACTTTTTTCCCTTGGGATATATTTTAATGATAAATTTGCTCACTAGTTGAAGTTTAGAGTCTTCCTTTAAAAGAACATTTTTTGTGTGTGTGGAAGGCAGCTTTCCCAAATGAACTGAACAAGGGAACAATTATATCATCTGTGAAGTTTTATGGACTTGAGCTCCCAAAATATCAACAGATGAAAAAGAAATACAGAAAACTATGGTCCCATTGACCTAACCAATCAATGCTTCTAACTTGTTCAACATTCTCTAAGACCAGGAGCTACCTTCTGAGTTATATGTAAATCTAGCTTTGTGATATGACAAGTCTTGGGGCAAGAAAATCATAACGCTTCTACATTCTTCTTATAATCTCATTAGCAGTCTCATTTCCCTCAACAAACTAGATTCTTTTTCTTAAACGGAAATAAGCATCTTTTCAGGGACTTTACACTGACTATTCCTTTGCAGAAAAACACTCTAGATACACTCAAGACACAGGGTCTCTTACTTATGGTGTATCTTCAAACAAGGTGATGCAACCAGGTCATTCCTACATATATATTAAAAAGTGTATCATATCTTGATACAGTCCAAATGCCTCCATTCATTTTTCCCATAACCAGTCAAAATCTGACATGCCCTATTATTTATCACTGATATTCTTTCAACATCATTGGAAATAGGAACTTTATATTTTGCAAATGCGTGGAAGATTTCCACATTAAACATGTGAAATGTATAACATCAAAGGAATATATTAGAGAATTGGAAAGCTAGTTAATTAGGGATTATATAAGATTCCATAAATGAACTGAATCCATACATCAAATATTCTAAATTGTTTCCAGAATATATGGTATAGCATTTCCACTCTGAAATGTCTCTTTCCGGAACATTATTCACTATCTTCTATTTTTTTTTGTTATTCAGCTCCACCACATGGAACCAGGCAATGATACAGGACTCAGTATTCTTATGTGATTCAAAGATGATCCAGAAATGCAAGCCATCATATTTTTGGGATTTTCCTCTCCATGTACGTAATCGCTGTCCTGGGAAACTTGCTCCTGGATGTTATCTCAAACGTACAACTCCACACACTCATGTACTTGTTACTCTCCAAGCTATCCTTTGCTTACATCTCTTTCACCACTACCACCATGCCTAACATGCTGCAGAACTTCCTGACACAGAGCAAAATCATCACCAATGCAGAATGTATCACACAGATGTTCTTTTTTGTGATCTTTGGAGGATTGGATGACTTTCTCATGACTGTGATGGCCTATGACCACTTCGTGGCCATCTGTCACCCACTGCACTACACAGTCATCATGAACCCATGACTCTGTGGACTGCTTGTTCTGGGGTCATGGGTCATGACTGCTCTGCATTCCTTGTTACAAAGCTTGATGCTGTTAAGGTTGTCCTAACAGATGTGCAAATCCCACACTTTTTCTGTGAACTCAGTCAGGTGGCCCATCTTGCTTGTTCTGAAACTTTTCTTAATGACTTGTTGATGTATTTTGCTGCTGTTTTTCTAGGTGGCGGTCCCTTGGCTGGTGTCCCTTATTCCTACGTTAAGATAGTTTCTTGCATACGTGGAATCTCATTGTGGGAAGTATAAAGTTTTTTCCGCCTGTCCATCTTATCTCTCTGTGGTCTCCTTATTTTTTGTACAAACTTAGGAGTGTATCTTAGCCCTGTTGGTACCCACAGTTCACACTCAACTGCAACAGCATCAGTGATGTACCCAATGGTCACACCCATGCTTAACCCCTTTATCTATAGATGTAAAGGGGGCTCTGAAAAGACTCTTTGGGAAGAATGTCATTAAAGTACCCATTGCCCTAATGCTGAACAAATGCCAATGAGAACTAGACTGAATTCTAAAACAAAAGTTGAATTCTCTAAGTCAACTATGAGGACATACTTCTATTTATTTCCTACAATTTATACTTATTTGATTTCTATATATCTGTAAAATTTACATAATATAGCATATTAAGTTTTGTGATAATTAATATTTAAGAGTTTTGTACTTTGTCATTTCCTTTTCAGTCAGCTTTACTCCTCACTGAAATATTTGGACATCCCCATTTATGTGAAGACATTACATGGATCTCATAGATTAATTCATTCTCAAATGAAGTCATTATTTTGGATTTTTTAATCCTTTTTGAAGTCATGAAATGCAGTCATGACTTGCACTGCTCCAATGTAAAAACTCATCTTGATCCCACAGAAATGTATGTAGTTCATCATATATGCACATCCATAGATACTTCAGATCACATTAAACGTAGACTATATTTTGGTTCAACTGTATCGCCGTAGGTTTTTAATACCATAATAATCAAAAAGGAAAACGGTATGAAATAAATTTAACAAAATAAAAGATAAAAAAGAAAAAATAATAGAGAACTATTTCTTAAAGTTTTTATCAAAGGATTACATAATAAGAAAAGTTGAGACAGCCATTTCTTCCCCACAAACAAGGGTTTGTTTTTGAAATAAGCAAAGTAAAAACACAAAACAGAAATCATAGTTTTAAAATGAGGAACTTTCAACACTTAATCATTATATCAAAGTAAAGAAATACCATGAATAACCAAATACTAAAGTAGGAAGTTGTAGGCATATTGATCAGGAAAAAGAGGTATATGCATTTGGTATAGAATATAAAGTGTATTCTTGTAAAAAATGCAGTCATTCATTTATCATAGACATAACCATTAAATTCTATCACTTCAAGTCAAAAATTAAATAAATAATTCATCCCTGCATACAAAAATGATGAATACATATAGTCACATTATGAATACTACACAATTATACGAAAATATTTTATCTACAATCACATCCAATAATACTGAAAACAATGTGAAATAAGACCGACATTAACTGAGATATACTATGTGATGCTTTTAACACGCATAAAATGTCACTGTACAGTGCTGTGGTCAAAATAGTGGCTGTCTGGGTGATGGGAGAAAACACTCGTGACAGAATAGAGAGATGATTATACGGGGATCATAATTTTGAAAGAAAATTCATCAGGTAGACGTCCCTTGTTGATAGGGCAAGTTCTTGGGGCAGGAAAGCTGTAGATCACATATTCCAAGGTGACTCTCATACTATTGAAGTCAGAATTCAAATGACAGAAGATACTAGACTGATCCACTTAAACATTCAGGATAGATTTTTAATAAGTTTATAAATTTCAACATGAGGGACCTTTTTGTAACACAAAATTTCAGCAGTAGAAAAAGAACCATTACATTCCTCAACAAATACTGATAGGTTCTCTTCATTCGCTCTTTGTATCATTCTCAGGAAACTGCTTTCCTTTTCTTAAACTAAGCAAGCATCTTTCTGAGAGTCTTCAGACTGTTCCCTCTTCCAGAGCACAATCCCAAGAACATTCATGACACAGGGTGTCTTACTAGTGGTTTTCTTCAAACAAGGTGAGGTAACCAGATATTCCCTAAATAAGCATGAAAAGTTTATCTTCACACATTCCATATACATCTTTCATTTTCTTTCATCATCTCTCAAAATATGAAATGCCATATAATTTCTGCTTATATGCTTTCAAAATCATTGCCTAAAGCATACTTTCAAATGATATGAGTTTCATGCATTAAATAAAGTGACCATTGTTGAACAAAAAAGTCATTATATTTAGAAGAATAAAACACGAATTTATCACAACCTCTAAAGTGAGTGCAATTCCCTATTCTTCTCATTGAAAATTACAGATAAAGATATTTTGGTACAGAAAACCTAGAACAACCAATGTCATCCTCTACCACAGGAACACATTCTTGCTGATCACAATGTAGCCCACACACCAGCAACTTCAGCATCCACAGTTCAAAGGCAGTAAGGGTGCAAGGGGGTGTGTTAGAAAAGCAGGTCCTGGCTCACTGTTGACCTGTTGATTCACAATAGGATTTACAGAAAAAATGAAATTCTTTGTATCATTTGTGCAGCAAAATGAAGTTGGAGAAATGCTGGTGAGAAAAGATTTTCTCTTGCCTTACACTGTTGATGTTTGTAGTAGATAAAATTATTTGAATCAGGTGTTATCCCACAGTTTGTGTGTATTAGTGCAATATCTTCTTAAATTGTCAAATAGATCACCAGTGGTGAAAATGTTTTTCTGGTTGAAAAACACATCCAGATTCAGACAGAAAGAATGACAATCAATACTCATCCTAAACTCAATTTATATTTTCACAAGAACATTAAATTCCTCTAAGTCTCACTTCTCAAGTGGAGTATATAATAATACTACCTCGCTTAAAACACGTCTTAAAATTGGAATGCGACAATATTATACTGTGTAAACCAGAAGCCTAAACATATCTCAATGTATCTCATATTACTGACATGTCATATATAAAGAGGGGATACATGAGAAGCTTTAACTTGACATATAAACAAAATTCCTCTTAGTTTTCCTAAAAGGGTCAGAAACACAAAAGTTGTAGCCCCATCAATATTTTAGAGTTAGAACAAATGTGTACCCCTTCTAAAGAGGGGAAAATAATGCTCTATGATTTTAGGGGATGTCCACCCATCAGAAGTCAATAATTTGAAGCTCAAGAGACCTAATCAAGATAAAATACTCAATCTCTGACTTTGTAGAAAACTTCAGTGAGTGTTGAATATTGGTGACAGTTTAACACTCTAGGTGATGGGAGATTTTAAAGAGAAGAAATCATAAAAGCTCACCTCGCCCAGGGTTTGAAGCAAATGTGATTCCATTGCTGCCTCCCTCTTCTGCAGAAAGAGCACAGCCGGTGTCCATAGCCTCTAGTGACTCAAATTCAGACAGAGCAGGTAGCCACTAGCCTGAGTCAGAGCATGGGAGGAGTTTCTGTGATTTCTGTGATGAACTCTTGACTAGAAAAGGTCCAGAGGTAGAAAATTGGAGACAGAAAGAACAGAAGCATAGATTTGCTGCATGACATTCACCACACACCTGGGGTCTTGGCCCTCTGGGATCCGGATTCAGTGGCTAAGACCTGAGAAGAGGAGCCCATGGAAAGGACTTGACCCCGATGTTTGGTGAATACAATGGACTGAAACCCACACAGGAGACAAAAAGTCTGGTACAGGAATCAATACAACAAAAAGACTTAACTCTTATTAACATTTATGCACCCAATAAAGGTTCACCCAAAGATATCAAGCAAATATTAGCAGATCTAAACTGGGGAATTGACAGCAACAGGTTAAGAGTAGGTGATTTCAGTACTCCTCTTTTAGTAAAAGACAGATCCTCCAGACAGAGAATCTATAAAGAAACAATATCTTAAATGACAAAATAGAAGTGAGCCTAATAGATATAGATATAGTACTTCACCCAAAAACTATAGAATATACATTTTTTCCAAGTGCCTATGAAACATTCTCAAGATAAACCATGTTTTGGAACACAAAACAAGTCTGAGTAAATATTCAAAGATTTAAATCATATCTAGCATCTTTTTAGATCACAATGGCATTGAAATGCTTTTGCAAAAGGAGAGAGGCAAATCGCAAAAATAGAGAACAAACAACATATTGATAAGCAACCAAATGGTAAAAGAGGAAGTTAAGAAAGAAATTAAAAATATCTGGAATCATGTGAAAATGAGGGCACAATGTATCAGAATTTATGGGATGCAGCAATAGCAGTAAGAGAAGGGAAATTTATAGCAAAACAAACCTACCTCAAAAAACAAGCAGAATCACAAAGAATTAACCTAAGCCAGCACCTAAAGGAACTAGAAAAACAGAAGCTTAAATCCAACGAGAGGAGCAAATAATAAAAATTAGATCAGAAATCAATGAAATACGAATCAGAAAGACTGTTAAAAAAGTCAAATAATCCAAAAGTTTTTTTGAAAGAATGAAATAGGCCAGTAGCCAGACTCACAAAAACGAGGAGAGAAAACACAAATAAATAGAATCAGAAATGAAAAGGAATAATCGCAACAGATACAACAGAAATACAGAGGACTATAGGAGATTATTACATACAATTATATGGCAACAAAAAGATAAACTTAAAAGAAATAAACATATTTCTAGAAGGGTACAATATCCCATAACTAAACCGAGAAGAACTAGAAACCACGAACAGATCAATCACAAGCAGGGAAATTGAAAGTCATCAAAAATCTTCCCAAAAACAAAAGTCATGGACCAAACATTTTCAACAGTGAATTCTACAAAGCAATCAAAGACTAATTAGTTCAAATCCTTCTTAAGCTGTTCCAACAAATAGAAGATGAAAAACTTCCAAACACTTTTTGTGACAAAATATTATGCTGATTTCAAAGCCAGAGAAGGACTGCAGTGAGAAAGAAAATTATATACCGATATCCTTAATGAATATTGATGCAAAAATTGTCACCAAAATGCTAGCACACCAAATTCAACAACATATAAAATGAATCATACACTGTGATCAAGTGGGATTAATTCCAGAAATACAGGGATGATTCATCATATGTAAATCAAAAAATGTGAAACATTGTATTAATAAAAAGGAAAAAACCCACATGATGATCTTATCAATGGCTGCAGAAACAGCACTTGACAAGATTCAACAAACTTTTATGTTAATAGCACTCCAAAAATAGGTATAGAAGGAAAGTGCTTCAACACAATTAAGGGTATACATGATGATCCCACAGATAACATTGTGCTCAACAGGGAAAAACTTTAAAATCAGGGACAAGTAAAGGACGTCCACTCTCACCATTGCTATTCAATATAGTGTTGTGATCCTGGCCAACGCAATTAGACAAGAAATGCATAGTTGAATAGCAAAGGAAGAAGTGAAACTATCACTTTTCACAAATCACAAGATAATATACACAGAGAACCCCAAAGACTAAAGCAAAAAGCTGCAAAAAATATTAAATATAGTACAGTTGCAGATTACAAAATTAATATTAAAAATTCTGTATTTTTTTCTGTATCCAACAATGAAAATACAGAAAGAGAACTGAAGAAAACAGTCTCATTTACAATTGCACACGAAAAAATAAATATCTTGGAATAAACCTAACCAAAGAGGTGAAAGACCTATACTGTGAAAACTATAGGATATTGTTAAAAGAAATAAAAGATGACACAAAGAAATGGAAAGATATTCGATACTCATGGATTGGAAGAATCAACATATTCAAAATGGCCATACTGCCCTAAGCAATATATACATTCACTGCTATCCCCATTAAAATTCAAAAGACTTTCTTCAAGACATAGGACACAAAATAATAAAATTTATTGGAACAACAAATAATCCAGGATAGTGATAACAATCTTCAAGACAAAAAAAAACAAAAAAAAAACAGAAGAGTCATACTCTCTGACTTAAAACATTACTACAAAGCAATAAGAATTAAAACAGCATGATGGTGGTATGAAAATAGAAAAGAGATTCAATGGAACATAATTGAAAGTCCAGAAATAAGTCCACATATATGTGGACACCAATTATGACTAAGGAGCCAAAAACTTACAATGGGTCAAGGACAGCGTCTTAATGGATGGTGTAGAGAAAAAAGGACAGTCATATGCAAAAGGTTGAAACTAGCCCACTACCGAACACCATAACACAAAAGTTAACCCAAAATGGGTTAAAGATCAAGACATAAGACCAGAAACCATCAAACACATAGAGGAGAATAGAGGCAAAACATTATTAGACATAGAATTAAAGAGATATCTTTGGCAATTCCACACGCATCTCAAGGCAAATAAAATCCAAAGTAAACAAGTGGGATTGTGTAAAACTGAAATGTTTCTATTCAGCAAAAGTAACTGGCCTATAAACAAATAGAAATCCAGTTGAATGAGAAAAGTTATTTGCATCTCACCTTGGATAAGGCATTAATAAATAAGATATACAAAAACCTCATAATATTGGACAACAAAATAAAAGCATCCGATCAAAAAAATGGACTGATGATCATAATAGACACCTCTCCGGGAAGACATACAAATGAACAACATAGCCATGCAAAGATGTTCCACATCTCTTGTCATCATGGAAATGTAAATCAGAGTAAAAGTGACATATCACCTCATGTCAGTAAGAATGGCTACTATCCAAAAAATGGAAATAATAACAGCTGGAGAGGACGTGGAGAAAAGGAATCTCCAATTCACTGTCGGTGGGAATGTAAAGTGTTGCAAACATTTTGGAAAGCAGTATGGAGTGTCCTCAAAGAAGTGAGACAGAATTTCCGTATGATCCTGTTAATACCCTATTGTGCATTTACTCTGAAGAAAAAAACAATTCTCTGAAGAGATGTATACACCCCCAATTTCATTGTAGCACAATTCACATAGCTAAGAGCTGAAAACTATCTAAATGCCTATCAACAGAGGAGTGGATAAAGAAGATGTGGTACATATATACACAGTGGAATACAATGCAGCCATCTAGAGGAAAAGATCCTGCCATTTGCAACAGCCTGGATGGTCTTGGAGAGAATTCTGTTTAGCGATATAAAACAGGAGGAAAGTCATCATGCAATAGCACTCATGTGAAGTGTAAAGAGAAAACAAATGAAAATCATAATTAAGCAATACTAAACATGGGGAGGGCAGAGAGGGAAAGAAAGAGAGAGAGAGAGAGAGAACACACCACTCCAAACAACCATGGACTCAGTGATGAGAGACAAAAAGCAATCAGAGGGTAACAAATGCTGAGGGAGGGGTGTGGAAAGTGGGATGAAGGGAATTAACTGTAATCGAAGGAGAAATAGAGGGGAGAATATTAGTAAACCTACTATGCTGTTTGTAAATGTAAAAATGCTACTATACATATGCCAATACAAGTCATTTCAAAATTCAATATCTCTTCTATAATATATAAATAAATAAATAAGTTCAATTCATAATTGATAACATTGTCTCCTAGAAAGAGAGACAGAGCAGAAAAATACATTTCTGTCCATACCAGTGTCCACAGGGAAATCAGTTAGAGACTATACTACCAGGACCGAGGGAAAGCTGCTAATGAGCAGAAAAGGAGCATAATTACTCCTCTCTGCCTATGCTCAGAAGCACAACCTGATCATGGGGAGGACACCAACGATACTTTTGGAGCCCTAATTCTGGCTCCTATACTTTGGGTTCAGAGCTTCATTTCTCACCATCAACTACCCAGAAGGATTTTGGACATTGATGCTGAGAGCTATCTCAAAGAGATCTCACCCAAATGAGTGTAAGGCCAGTAAATGATACAGGAGTTGGTCAAAGGGAATGGAGATAAGAACAGACTTGAGGTTACTGAGAGATAATCTAGCCTAGTCCAGAGCCCAGATCACTGAAGGTGCGCTTGCTAGCTAATAAAATAATTTAATATACCAGAAGAGAAGTAATTATGAAACTTGGCAATACAAGGTTCAGTTCTGACAATTCAGCGGTGGTCTTGGGAGCCCAGTTAGGATAGAGATTGGGAGGTATGAGTCCTAGTAACAATTGACTTGGTACAAGAAGTTTGCAGGTAATTGGGTAGAGAAATATTAATTTTGTTATCTGTGGAGGGAGAGGCAGTAATCACTGGAGTTCTTTTTAGTATTGAGAATCTTTGCTTATATATTCTGAGGACAAATAATAAACCAGTCATGATTGGCAACATTATTTTGCACTAGAAATACCTATGATATATATTGCACATATCGTCTCTCTCTTGATATTGAAATTAAAAGGTATTCTATTTAGAAAAGGAAAAGGAGCATTTTAACAAACTTACTTTGCCTTGATTGCAGATGTATGGGTTAGTAAGCCAATTAATGGTTCTATTGAAAATATTCTTTGTGGGTTCTTATCTTCCAATATTGAGTTTTTCATGCTACTTCCATTTACATTGTATTCATTCAACAAAGAACTGAAATTTTTTATGCATGAGAATTTGTTCATAAAGCGTAATTTAAAAACTGTGCACTAAAATGCACAAGTCATATTACATATCACTCCACTGATTTTTTAATAAATTAACTAGTGCTCTCACTTAAAAATAATAACGAAATGCCACTGTCATTAAATTATTGTTATGGAATATCTTTTCTTTCACTTTGCCTGTTTTGGATTACAGTCAATTAGTTATAAGTCATTTCAAACTGTCTTAGTTAAATGTTTTCTTTCTATGTGATACATGCAAACACCCTCACTGTTTACACAAGATTTTCTCCATTGTTTTGTTATGTCTTTTGGTGACATTGCTATGTTCTTAAGATACTGAAATGCAGATCACTGTATGAACTTTAAATCACACCCATCACCAAACTGTTTGTGTTATCAAACTTTAAATTCAATGTTTAAAAGGACATATATGAGCATCCAGGTTGCCATATAATTCAAGCTCTAATCGTTTTAGTCAACATTTTTCTTCCCTGTTTATTGAAAACTACCATACAGATGTCTCTCTAATCACCAAACAAAAACATGGGTTAATTAGTCAGTGCTTCATACATTTCACATGTAGTGTGACATTAACAATGTGGATGGTATTTCATTTATTTCATTAAGTTATTAGAATATCAAAACTTTATGTTATGGGAACATACTTAAGACTGAATTTCCACCAAAGGAGTTGTGTCCCTAGAGTATTTAGAGCCATATTCAGACACACTTCAGGCAACCACACAAGGGAAGGGTAGATGGAACCCAGGATGCTCTAAATAACCTTTATGAGGGGATTGATCACACCTCTGAGAGCGAAGATCAATAGTGTGGAAATTGAAAGCAAAAGTTAAAGAATGAATATATGTGTGTTGTCTGTCTTCAAGTTGTCCACAAAGTTTTAACAGTTCACATTTCTGAATTCAGAGAGTGTCCTTTTGTCCTCTTTAAAATTCCAACCCCATCAACCATACCATCTACATTTCTCCCCAGTCTGGTGAGGATGGTTGAAAATTCTTATTATTTTTTAATCTAATACTCAGTTTGAAAAAGAATTTCTATGTGATTCTCATGCTCATTTCTGATTAGTGTTATAATCCATGTGTTATATGCCTGTCATTATATAACTAGCAGCATTTTGAATGATTTTTATAGATGCTTGTTTCTAAACTGAATATTGCTTGGATATGTTGTAAATCATTTTGAGTTTTATATTGGGAAATATGTCTACCTTTTTACTTCTAATTTTCCTACCTTAATTAGGATTTGATGATCTCCTAGTATTTCAGGTGGTTTTTTTGCATGTTTACCAAAAAATCCACTTTTCACTATGACTTTTCATGGCCTGCAAGTTTTAATAGACATACATAGATTGAGGTGCAAAGACAATAGCTTAAAAATCATATAACAATTTAAAGAAATAATTTCAGATAATTGAAAATATTAAACATAAACAATGCGTGAAATAATACCACTTATTTCTTTCCAGAAAATTATTTGTATCAGCTTTTTATAAAACATTTTCCAACTAGCTTGAAAGAAAACTTTCTCAGATATTGAATATCCAAAAGTATTAAGATTTAATTGCTTATTCTTTTCCAAAATTGTTTTGCAATATCTGCACTATGCACAAAGTACATTCATCTCTTATTGTCTTATGTCAAGGTACTTGTTGATTTATAAACCATGTTGATATTGTTCAATTCATCTTTTATTTTTTTTTGCTTTGGATACTCCTTAGAATGTATACTGGTATATAGACTACTCTAAATGATTTCATTTACTCTGTCATGATTTTTATTCAAGAACTCTTTTCCCTAAATTTTTTCTCTACAAATGCACATATAATCTCATACTTTTGTCAAAAAAGGTGAGCAATGCAGGTGAAGTCCTTACATTATATTGTAGAAGTCACAATAGACCATAATGAATGTAGGTATGATATTATGTCCTCTAAAAAAATGAAGACACTTACTCAGTGTAAATGTTTGGTATTGTCATGAAGTGAGCATTATCTTACAGAACAAAATCTGGGGTGGACACTGAATGTGGGAATGAAATCAAAGCAGGGCTAGAGTGTGCCGACTTGGATGGATCAAAAGTACAACATATAAATAAGTTGTCACTCTAAAGCCCAAAATAACAAAAAAGGTGTCATGTAAGAAAGATGAAATAGAGTGTTTTCTCAAACAATATAGAATCTTAGAAAACATATGGAATAGACACAGGAAGAAAAATATACTGCTTCATAAAAAATGCCCAATTTTTTCACTTTGTTTTCTCTTGTGAATTGTTAGTTTATTTCTTTTGCCAATTTTTTCTTCATCATTCAATCATCCAGGGGTGTGCACTGCAAAATAACAACACTAGTTGTGTCCTGAGACCAAAGTTATTTTGCTCCATCATCATGTTGGATAAACAGAAAAGCAATATCATCAGTCAGAATGTTGCCAAAAGCAGGGATGCTTTAACTTTTAAGTGCTCAGGATCACTTAGGGAGCTCCAGAGATACCATATCTTTTTCAGTCTCATACTCTCTCTCCCTTCCCATCCTGGTTCTTTCCCTTGCTTTTTATTTCTCTCTCTCTATTGAAAACATTTTAATGTTCCTTTAAAGACAGGCAAAAAATAAAGTAACCATCAGAGTGTACCCCCAAGTCGATGAGACCTTGGGAAATTTTCAAACTAGGATTCCCAGTACCAATTGCACTTTCTTAAAGGAAAGAATTTGTGATATGATGACTGAGAATTGTGTCAATGTCTAGGTTAATAATTGTTGTTGTGTAAGTCAGGGACCCAAGAAAGCCAAGGATGCCAAGCTCTGCAGAGAGAGAGTGCATGTATGTGTGTGTGTGTGTGTGTGAGAGAGACACAGAGACAGAGAGATTGAGACACAGAGAGAGTGTTTCTTTTTGATAATGGAAATCTTAGGCAACATCATTAGAAATAGGAGCAGTATATTTTTCAAATGCTGAAAGTATTTAACATGTGAAATGCATAACATCAAAGGAAAAAGCAGAAATTAGACAGCTTCCAAATTAGATATTAAATAGGATTTATGAATGAACTTAATCATATATTAACCTAATTTATTTATTTTATGAAAATAAAAATTATAGCATTTCCACCAAGGAATGATATCTGTGTCTAGGCTGATAAGTCACCATTTATTTTTTTCTTCTCCCGGCAGTACCTCCACCACATGGAACCAAGAAATGATACAGGAATTTGAGAAATTCTTATGGGGGTCACAGATGAACCAAAAATGCAATCCCTAATATTTGGGATTTTCCTCTCCATGTACATAATCACTGTCCAGGGAAACCTGCTCAATATCCTAGCTGTCATCTCTGACTCCCATCTCCAAACACCCATGTACTTCTCCCTCTCCTACCTGTCCTTTGTAGACATCTGTTTCACCTCCACCACCATCCCTAAAATGCTGCAGAACACCTGAGAAAAGAGTAAAGCTCTCACCTCTACAGGATGCATCACATAGATGTACTTTTCAATCTTTTTGGAGGATTAGATGACTTTCCCCTGACTGTGATGGCCTATGACTGCTTCGTGGCCATCTGTCACCCACTGCACTACAAGTCATCATGAACCCCAGGGTCTGTGGATTGTTGGTTCTAGGGACCTGGGTCATGAGTGCCCTGCATTCCTTTTTAAAAACTTGATTGTGTTGAGGTTGTCCTTCTGCACAGATCTACAAATCCCACACTTTTTCTGTGAACTCAATCAGCTGGTGCATCTTGACTATTCTGACACTTTCTCAATGACTTGGTGACATATTTTGCTGTTTTTCTAGGTGGTGATACCCTGGCTGGTATTCTGTACTCCTGCTCTAAAATAGTTTCTTCTATACGTGGAATATCGTCAGCTCAGGGGAAGTATAAGGCTTTTTCCACCTGTGCATCTCATCTTTCAGCGATCTCTTTAATTTATTGCACAAGCATAGGAGTTTATCTTAGCTCTGCAAGTTCCCATAGCTCACACTCAATTGCAACAGCCTCAGTGATTTAAACAGTGGTGACACCCATGCTGAACCCCTTCATCTACAGTCTCAGAAACAAAGACATAAAGGGGGCTCTGAAAAGAATCTTTGGGAAGGTTGTCATTAAAGCACCAATTGCCCTAATGCTGAACAAATGTCAATGATAATGAGACTAAAGCCTGAGCCAAGTGTTGCAATATCTGAATCAAGTACGAGAATGTACCTCTTCTATTTGTTCGCTATAATTTATACTCAATGATTTCTATATCTCTGTATAATTATGTAATTCTCATGCCATTAAGTTGTGTGATAACTGATATTCAATAGTTATCTACTTTGCTATTTCAACTCAATGTTATCCCCTAACATGGATCTGAAATATTTGGACATTCCCATTTATGTCAAAGAATTACATGGCTCTCCATAGATTAATTCGTTCTCAAATGAAGTCATTATTTTGAGTTTTTTCATTCTTTTTGACTAAAGTGCTGTCATGACTTGCATTGCTTCAATGTAAAAACTCATCTTGACACCACAGCAATGTATGTAGTATATCATGTTTATGTGTATTCTTACATACTTTAGATCAGATTAAGCTTACACCATGCTTTATATTGGCTGTATTTCCATAATCTTTTAAACCCTTAAAAATCAAAAAAGAAAAAGCATGAAATAAATTTAGCTAAAACAAAGCATAAAAATAATAGATAAATATTTTTTGAAATGTTTATTAAGGGACTACATGATGAGAAAAGTTGAAAATAGCCATTTCTTCCCCACAAGCTGTATAGTATTGAAGTCAAAATTCAAAAGATAGAATATACTGAACTGATCTACTTAAACATTCAGGATAAATTTTTAACAATTTTATAAATTTCTACAGGAGTGACTTTTGTTACACAAAATTTCAGCAGTAGAAATAGAACCATTTCATTCTTCATCAAATTCTGACATATTCTCCTCATTCTCTCTTGTTATCATTCTCAGCAAGCTGGTTTTCTTAAATACAAGCCACTTTCTTAGAGTCTTCACACTGAATTCCTTCTGCAGGAGCATAATCCCCAGATCATTCATTACTCAGGGTCATGGAAAATAGAATATTAGAGTAGACAATATGGTCAATGAATATCAGAAGTAAATAGATGCCTACCAAAAATTAAACACCCAGGACCCGATGAATTTACTAGTGAATTTTGCAAAACATGCAGAGAAGAATTAATACATTCTCTTTCATACTTTTTCAAACTCTTCTAAAAGTTAAAGTATATATTATTGCTGATACCAGAATCAAAGACATGACAAAAAATTTAGAACAATATTCTCGTGAATATAGATGCAAAAATATCAACAAAATATCAGTCAGCTGAATTCAACGATACATTAAAATATTACCCATCATGTTCACGGAGGATTTATTCAAAGGATACAAATATGGTTTAAAATTGAATCTACTAATTTCTTACTACATAAACAAAATAAATAAAAATCATGTAATCATATCATAGATGTAGATACCATATTTTAATAGTCAGCCCCATTTACAATAAAAAGACCTCTACATAAAATTGGCATAGAATGAATATAATTCAGCATTAAAAAAGTGTCATATATGACAAATCCAGTCAATATACTCATTGGTGCATTGGTGAAAAACTGAATTTCCTTTAAGACCAATTAAAAAAACAGGGTATCCACATTCATCACAGCATTCTGCATTCTATAGTATGTACTAGCCAGAACAATTAGGCAACAAGAATAAATAAAAAGACTCCCAATTGGAAGAGAAGTAAAGTTAACACTACAGATAAATGATAATCTACACAAAAAATCCTAAGGCCTCCACACCATAAAAATAGAATTAGCAAATCAGTGCATAAAGTGACAAGCTACAAAATAAGATATAAAATATGTTTTAATTTTATAAACAGTGATATAGAAGAGAAGGAAATTCACACAATATGCCAATTACAATCAAAACAAAATTAAATACTTGGAATAATTTTAACTAGGGAGAATTGATACATGTACAATGAAAATTCATAAGACTTTATTAAAGAAAGCATACAAGAAGATACAGATATAGAAATATATTCCATGTTCATGATTAAGAAGAATTAGAATTGATAACACGATGACCTTACCTAGGGCTCACAATAAATTCTTTGCTAAACATATCAAAATTCCACTGACATTTTTCAAGGAACTACAACAAAAAATAGTATGTATAGAATCATAAAAGATCCCAAATAACCAAAAGATCATGAGGAAAAAAAAAGAAAAAATGTGACGATATCGCATGCTGAATTTCTACCTATATAACAAAGCAATAGTGGTTCAAAATACTTTTACGTTGTCAACATAAAAACATCCAACAGGTACTTGAAAAGATGTTCCAATTCTCTACTCATTAGGAAATTGCAAGTCAAAATAACATTGAGATATCCCTTCACATCTGTAAGAATGGTATCAGCAAATAAAAGGAGACAAGTGTGAGAGAGGATGTGGAGAAAAGAGAACTCTTATTCATTGTTGGTGAGAGTGTAAAATAATGCATCCATTTTGGAAAGCACCAGAATATTAAATCCATCTCATCTTCATTCCTCAAATGGAGGAAATGAGAGTAATATATCACGGAAAAATTATCTTAATATCTACATCGTGCAATTCCTTACACTGGGAGTGTAAGTGTATCTAAATATCTCAAATAACTGACAACTCACTTAAAATTAGGGACTAAATGACAGGCCTTCACTTGAGATATCAAAGAAATTCCTATCTGTTTTCCCCAAAATTACTGGGAAGACAAAGAGCACAACTCGCAAAGTATTATAATTAGTGAACAAAAATTGTGACACTTCTGAAGAGGAAAACAGTAATTCTCTATGATTAAAGGGGGTAGCACCATCAGAAGTGCATGATTTGAGGGTCAAGAGACTTAATAAAGAGCAAATCCTAACTCTCTGACTTCGTAGAAAGTTTAATGAGGTTTGAATAAATTGGCAAGAGTTCAACTCTCTAGGAAACAGGAAATTTCAAGGAGAAAGAATCATAAAAGCTGAACTCATAATTGACAACATTATCTCTTAGAAACAGAGACAGAATAGAAAAATATACCCTTCTGTCTAGACTAGTGTCCATAGGGAAATTAATTAGAGGCTATTGCACAGGGAGGGAAAGTTACTAATGAACAGACACAAAAATGTAAATACTCCTCTCTGCCAAACCTCAGCTTGCACAGCCTGGTCATGGATAGGACACCGGTGTTACTTTTGGAACCCTAATTCTGGACAGGGGTCAGTTATTTCTTCCTTCCTGTTGTCTTCTCAAGGAACAAAGTTTTGCATTCTCTCATCATCAACCCAGGAGGATTTTGGACATCAGTATTGAGACATTCCTCTCAAGGACCCACCCAGGTGAGCGTGAGCCCCGTAAATACTGCAGGAGTTGGTCAAAGGAATAAAGGTAAGAACACCTAAGTTTACTCAGAGACAAGTCACCTATTCCAGAGCCCAGATCACTATAAGTGTTTGCTAGTTAATAAAGTGGCATAATATCCCAAAAGAGAATTAAATATTGAAGTCCGAATGCAAGGGTCACTGTTGACTGTTCAGTGGTGGTTATGGCAGGCCAGTTAGGAGAGAAAATGGGAGGTGTAAGTCCTTCTAGTAAAAATTAAATTTCAGTAAAAAAAAGTTTTTAAATATTTGGGTATAAAAACAAGGTCTAAGCTGTGGAGAGAGAGACAATAATCAAAGGAGTCCTTTATGATTGAGCATATTTTGCTGTATCTTCTTACTGATAACAAAACTTAAAATGAACAGTCGCAAGCATGATGTTACACCAGAAATACCTGAGACATACATTTCTCATATTCACCTCGCTAAGTTAAAATGGTTTTCTTATTTATGAAGGGGAAAAAAGCATGCTAATGAACTTACTTTGCCATGATTATATTACCTGTAAGACTGATATATTTGTGGATTAGTCAACTAATCTCTCTATTGGAAATATTCTCTGAGTTCTAGGATTCTGTACAGTGAGTTTTACATGATTTTTGATGGTTTTGATTGTATTCATTCAAAGAATTTAAATGTCATCAATTTTACAGTTTTCCACTTAGTACTTTATGTATGTATTTGTGCAGAATGTGTAATATTTATAATTTTGTATACTAAAACTCATTAGTCATGTTACGTACTCTCCATTGATTTTTTAAATTACTGAAAATCATGAATTTTCAGTTAAATATTCTTCATTTGGTAATCCTTGCTTCAAAAAAATAAAGATGAACACTTTTGGGATATTCGTACCTATAAAATATATTTTATGCATACTTACAACTGCTGTCCTCATCTCTGTTACTCCTGTTCCTTTTGTTCTTCTGTGATGACAGCTGTTTCCAAGTGTTGCATCATGTGTAGAAATCATTTTGAAACTATTCTTTAATTTTGACTCTCAGTCACCTTTTCATTCATGAGTAGTTTGAATCCTTATCTGTATACAAAAATATGAATTAGATACTGCCTCCTCTTTCCATTTTAAAAGATTATGATTTATTCTTTTATGTCCTAGTCTCTGCTAATCTAATCTTGAATTAAGGACCCATATCACAGTCATTAAATTAAGATTATGGGTTGTCTTCTAATATACATGATGATTTTGATTTTCCATTCAATTTTATTTTCATAATTGGTTTGTACCGGTTAACTCAAATGTATTCCGTCATACACTACTTCAAAGGATCTTAGTTAATACATTCTCTATGATGCAAACACATCCTCACACATTTGATGGACTTTTCTCTATTGTTATATTTAGTTGACATAACAATATTTTTATATTAAAAGGTCAGCTCAGTCTGTGTATTTCACATCACATCCAATAACAAGCTACTATGCCCTCACATTAAAATTCAACATAGAAAGGGAAATATATGAGCATTGTAGGTGCTATGTGGGTGCCACTAATATTTTTATTCAATTTACCCCTTTCCTTCTCAATATCACCTTACAGATCCCTTTAATCACCTAGTAAAATGATGGTTCCTCAGTTAATGATGCATACATTTCTTGATGTGGTTTTGCCATTTCTAACTGGATGCTCTCTCATAGCCTCTTTCACTAAATTACTAGTATGTAAGTTTCAAAATATGGGGGGAGTTAACACTGGTGTCTCCACCAAAGGAGAATGTGTCCCCAAGCTGTTAAGAGGAATGTTCAGATATGCTTCAGGATACCACACAAGGGAGGGATAGATGGACCCTGGGATGCTCTAAACATCTTGCATGAGGGGACAGATCCCACCTCAGATGGCGAAGGCCATTAGTGTGAAGACCAAGGAACCCAAGTTATATATATCTGTATGTGTGATATTTATGTCTGTTTTCAGCTTGTGTCCACAAACCTGAGTTGCAACAGCTCAAAGTTCTGGGTTCAGTTATAGAGTGTCTCTTGTCCTCTTTAAAATTCCAGCCCATCAGTATGACCTACTATGTTTATCCCTAGTCTGGTGAGGGTGAAAGAAAGTTCTTTTTATTTTTAAAAAATTTCTCAGTTTGAGAAAAGAGTGATATGTTTGACAATCATGTGCATTTCCTGTTACTGAAACTCCTTATTATAATATATGTCTATTATTCTGTTATTGGTAGCATTTCAAGCTGTTTTTAGATAACTAACAATTGAGTTTGGTTGGATATTTTATTTATGAATATGTTTTCAACTTTGTTTTAAATATGTCTACATCTTATAATTTAATAACCTTAATTAAGAGGTTCTGATCACCTATAGATTTCAGATTTTTTACACGTTCACCAAAAATTTTCTTTACTTTTGCCATGAGTTTGTTTTCATTGCTTTGATTTTTAAATAAGATACACACAGAATGAGGTTCAAAGAAAATATCTTAAATATCATATAACAATGTAAATAAGTGATAAAATAATTGTAAGTAGTTGAAGAATTAAAAATAATTGGATATAAACATAAAAATGTGAGACAGGAACCACTTATTTTCCTTCCAGAGGGCACACCATTTACATGAGCCTTTATAAAACAAACCAAATTTGGAAACAAAACTGAAATAAAATTTGTCAGATATTAAATATCCATATATATGGAGATTTGATTCCTGGTTCATTCAAAATGTTTTTAAAATATCTAAACTGTGTGAGAAATTCTATTTACATTTGTCTTATACTGTCTTATGCCATGGTCTTTGCTGATTATTAATCTATGTCGATATTGTTCAATTTGGTCAAGTATTCTGGTTTGTTTCCAATGTTCCATTGAATGGATATGCGTTATAAAAATCACTTTAAATGACCTGAGTTCACTTATTCTGACATGATTTTGATTCAGAAAAGTCTCAGTTTCTTATATTTCATTCTGTATAATGCTCATATAATCATCAGTTAATAAACAAAGGTGAGCAATGCAAGTGAAATCCTTGTATTGTAATGTTCAGACCACAATACACTGAAATAAATGTGCATATGGCAAAATGTGCTATGGAAACAATATGAGGAAACTTATTCTATAAAATTAAGGTGTTGTCATGATGTGAGTAGGATTTGATAGAATATGGTTGTGGAACAACATTGAATGTTGGAATAAGAGTTAAACCAGGACTAGAGTGTGCCATTGAACTTGTCAAAAAGGAAAAGTTATCAGATCTAATGTTAAAGGCCTTCTTTTATCTACTAGAGAAGCTCATAAAAAAACAAGTGTGGAACAGACACGGGAAGAAAAATCTTCTAGTACTCCACATAAAAATGCTGAATTTTTGTTGCGCCTATTTCCTTTCAAGAATTTCTTCTTTATTTTGTCCTTTTTTCTTGACAGTTCAACCAGTAAGGATTTGCACTGAAAAGTACCACTACTTATTTCCTTACAATAAATTCATTTTGCCTCAATATCATATTTAATGAGTAGAAAGGCAATATAATGAGAGTTGAATGCCCTCAAAAGCAAAGATTCTTTAATATTTTAAGTGCTCAGAATCTCTAAAGGAGCCCCTGACCTATGAGATCTTTTTCACCCTCTTCCCAACACATTTCTCTCTTTCCTCCCCACCTCCTCTCCCTCTCTTTTCACTGAACAACATTTAATTATCCCTTAAAGACAAGGCAGAAAACAAAGCATCCAGGGTTGATCCCAAAGTCTGTGGGGTCTTGGGACCCTTACAAGCTGGAAATCAGGTACCATTTTCACATTCCTTAGTACAAAGAATTTCTGATCTGACCAGTATAAATTGTATAAACTTTTAGCTTAATCATGATATTTGGGAATAAGAAATTCAGGTATACAACACAGGAATTAAGACTGTAGTGAATGTGTGGGTGTGCATGTGCTCACAAATCAGTGTGTTTTTGTTGATATGACAAATCTTTGGGTCTGGAAAATCACTGTTCTTCTACATACTTATTATATATTCTTCTTCTTCCCTGATTCATTCCCCTCAACAAATTTAATTCTTTTTTCTAAAACTAATCAATCACCTTTCTCAGAGACTTTACAATGACTATTCCTCTGCAGAAATAGTCTCCCCAGGTGCACATATAACGCAGGATCTCTAGCTTATGGTGTATTTTCACAAAGGTGATGTAATCAGGTCATTCTTACACATGCATTAAAAAAGTATACCACATCTTCATACATTCCAAATACATCCATTCATGTTTTCCTATCACCTGTCAAAATCTGACAATGTCCTATTATTTATCAATGATATTATTTAAACATCTTTGGAATAGGAACTTTATATTTTGCAAATGAGTGAAATAATTTGACATTAAACATGTGAAATATATGACATCAAAGGGAGATATTAGAGAGTTGGATACCAAGTTAATTTGGGATTATATTAGATTCCATAAATGAACACAAACCATACATCAAATATTCTAAATAGTTACGAGAAAATGTCATAGCATTTTCACTCTGAAATGATGACTCTTTTCTGAACAATTAGTCATTATATTCTATTTTTTTCTTTTTAGTCAGCTCCACCACATAGAACCAGGCAATGATACAGGATTCTCAGATTTTTTTCTTATGGGCTTCACAGATGAACCAGAAATGCAACCCCTCATATTTGGGATTTTCCTCTCCATGTACATAATAACTGTCCTGGGAAACCTGCTCATCATTCCAGCAATCATCTCGGACCCACATCTCCACACACCCATGTACTTCTTCCTCTTCAACCTGTCCTTTGTAGACATCTGTTTCACCACCACCACCAACCTTAAGAAACTGCAGAACATCTTGATACAGAGTAAAGTCATCACCTATGAAGGATGCATAACACAGATGTACTTTTTTATGCTCTTCGGAGGATTGGATGACTTTCTCATGACCTTGATGGCCTATGACCATTTCGTGGCCATCTGTAACCCAGTGTACTACACAGTCATCATGAACCCCCGGCTCTGTGAACTGCTGGTTCTGGGGTCCTGGGTCATGAGTGCTCTGAATTCCTTGTTACACAGCTTGATGGTGTTGAAGCTGTCCTACACACACATACAAATGCCTCACTTTTCTGTGAACTCAATCAGGTGGTTTATCTCGCCTATTCTGACACATTTCTCAATGACTTGTTGATATATTTTGTTGCTGTTTTTCTAGGTGGTAGTCTCCTGGCTGGCATCCTTTACTCATACTCTAAGATAGTTTCTTCCATATGTGGAATCTCATCTGCTCAGGGAAAGTATAAAGCTTTTTCCACCTGTGCATCTCACCTCTCAGTGGTCTCCTTATTTTATTGCACAAGCTTAGGAGTTTATCTTAGCTCTGCTGGTTCCCATAGCACACACTCTACTGCAACAGCATCTGTGATGTATACGGCGGTCACACCCAGGCTGAACCCCTTCATCTACAGTCTCAGGAGCAAAGACATAAAGGAGGCTCTGAAAAGACTCTTTGGGAAGGATGTAATTAAAGTGCCAATTGCCCTCTTGCTGAACAAATGCTAATGAGCAAACACAGGAGTGTAAATCCTCCTGTATAAAGATCCTCAGCTGCACAGCCTAGTCATGAACAGGACACTGTTGTTACTTTTAGAGTCCTAAATCTGGCTCAGGGGATCAATGTTATCCTATTTCCTGTTGCTTTGTCTGGGTTCAGAACTTCATTCTCCATCATCAGTTACCCAGGGGCATTTTGAACATTGATGTTGGAATCTTATCAGAGACCCACACCTAGGTGAGTGTAAGCCCAGCAAAAGCTACAGGAGTTAGTCAAAGGGAATGCAAGTAAGAATAGACCTGAGTTTACTAAGAGATAATCTAACTTAATCCAGAGCCCAGATCACTGAAGGTGTTTGCTTGTTAGCTAACAAAATAACAATATACCAAAAGAGAAGTAAATAGCAAACTTGGCGATACAAGGGTCAATGCTGACAATTCAGTGGTGGTCATGGGAGTCCAGTTAGGAGAGAGATTGGGAGGTTTAAGTCCTTCTAGTAAAAATTGACTTTCAGTACAAAAACTTTGCAAGTAATTGGGTAGAGAAATATGTATTTTGTTGGCTGTAGAGGCAGAGGCATTAAAATCAATGGAGTTCTTTTTAAGATGTGTATCTTTGACTATATATTCTTATTGAGAGCAAATAATTAACCAATCATGATAGACAACATTATTTTACACCAGAAATACCTGTGATATACATTGAATATATCACCTCTCTATGTTCAAGTTAAAATGTATTTTATTTAGCAAAGGAAAAGTGCATGTTAATGAACTTACTTTGCATTCATTACATACGTGTGGATTAGTAAGCCAGCTAAATGATCTATCAAAAATATTCTTTGTTAGCTATTTGTTCCATATCATGAGTTTATCTGTTTTACTGTGTTCATTCAACAAAAAACTGAAAATTTTATGTGAATATGAATATTTGTTCATAATGTGTAATTCATAAACTGTACTAAAATGCACAAGTCATATTATGTACTTCTTGATTGTTTTGATAACATATAACTGAACAACAAAAGCTCTCATTTGAATAAATATATATGCTTTTCTGATACTTGGTGCTTATAAATCATATGATACACTATTTCCAACTTCTGTCCACATCTCTGTCACTCCTGGTCCTTTAGTTCTACTGCAATTGCCAAATGTTGCATCATCTGAAGACATCATTATATGCATTTTTCGTTAAGCTAGACTCCTGGAAACCTTTTCATCTTTACACATATTTTGAACCCATATTTCATGCACTAAAATTACATTTTTGAGTGTGCCCTATTGACCTAGCAGTTTATTCAACTAGAGGAGTCCTCATACATCCCAAGGTTTCTGGTTGAGATCCATGACAAAAAGACAACCAAGATGACTAAATAAAATAAACTAAATAAAATAAGACTTTTTACACATCACACTTTCTTACTGCCTGCCTACTACCTTCATTCCTGACTGCACATTTTCATTTAAAAATTAAGAACGTCGATACTACATCCTCCTCCCTTTTTAAAAGATTTTCTGATTTCATGGTGTGACTATGCCATTTACAGTGTGGATGTTATTTTGTTTTCTTTTTCACTAAAATAAATATCAAAACTTGAAGTTATGGGAACATAGTTAAGAGTGAATTTCCACCAAAGGAGTTGTGTCTCCAGGATATTTAGAGCAATATTCAGGCACACTTTAGACAACCACACAGGGAGGGGTGGGTGAACTCCAGGATGCTCTAAACATCCTGCATGAGGAGCCATATCCCACCTCTGGTGTGAGGTTCAATAGTGTAGAAACTGAAAAAAACAGAGTTAAAGTATATACACACACATATATATATATGTATAAATATATATATATATCTGTCTTCAGGTGTGTTCACTAAGTTTTAATAGTTCACGGTTCTGACATCAGAGCGTTTTTTTGTCCTCTTTAAAATTCCAACCTCATAAACTCTATCATCTACATTTCTCCCCAGTCTGGTGAGGGTGGAAGAAAATTCTAGTTATTTTCAAACTATTGCTCATGTTGAAAAAGTATTTCTATGTGATTCTCATGCTCATTTCCTATTAATGTTACAAGTGCATGTTATATGCCTATTTTCTCTAAGTGGCAACATTTTGAGTGATTTTTTACAGTCTTGTTTCTCAGTTGAGTTTTGGTTGAATATTTTATTGATGAATTATTTTGAAGTTTATATTGGTAAATATGTCTACCATTCCACTTCTAATTTTCTTACCTTCATTAGGATATTGATGATCACCTAAAAATTTCAAGTGTTTGTTTTTATATGGTCACCAAAAATCTACTATTTGCCATGAATTTTCACAGTGTGTGAATTTTTATAAATCTACACATTTAGGTGCAAAGAAAGTATCTAAAAAGTCATATAGTTATGTAAAGAAATGAAATAACTTCATGTAATTGAAAATTTTAAACAAACATAAACAAATGAAAATGTGTGACATAGAACCACTTCATTTCATTCCAGAGAATTATATCAGCTTTTATAAAATATTTTCCAACTAGATTGAAAAGAAAACTTTCTAGATATTACAGCTCCATATATATTGAGAATTGATTGCTTGTTCATTCCCCAAAATTATTTTACAATATCTGCGCTATGTGAGAAAGTTCTATATACATTTGTCTTGTATTGTCTTATGTCAAAGACCTTGCTGATTTCTAATCCATGTTGATATTGTTCAATTCATCTTTGAATATTTTGATTTACTTTTGATGCTCCATCAAATATATATTGGTGTATAGACTACTCTAAATGATTTAATTTATTCTGTTGTGATTTTTATTCTGGAACTTCACATTTTCTTAAATTTTTTTCTACAAGTACACATATACCATACCTTTATTGGAAACAAATATGAGCAATGCAGGTGTAGTCATTACATTATAATGTTGATGTCACAATAAACTGGAATGAATGTGGGTATAACATCATGACCTCTAAAAAAACTGAAGAATTTTACTCACTATGAAAGTTTTGCAATGTCATGAGGTAAGCATGATCTTCTAGAACATGATCTTGGGTGGAGACGGAATATGGGAATGAAATCAAACTAGGACTACAGAATTCCCACTGGACTGGTTAGAACTACAACAAATATCAGATGTCACTATATAGTTCAAACTAACAAAAAAGGTGTCACGTAAGAAATATGAGACAGTCATCTCTCATCTACTATAGAACTCTATAAAATATATATTGAATAGACACAGGAAGAAAAGTCTACTGCCTCATAAAAATGTGCAATTTGTTAATTTCCTCTTGAGAATTGTTAGGTTATTTCTTTTGCCCATATTTTTCTTAATCATTCACCAGCCAGAGTTGTGCACTGGAAAATAACACTAGTTGTTATTTTACACCATATTGTGTTTGATAAAGTTATTTTATCAACTTATTTTACACCATAAGTTATTTTATGCCATATTGTGTTTTATAAACAGCAAGAAAGTATAAGCAATCAGAATGTGGCCAAAAACAGGAATATTTTAACATTTAAGTGCTCGGGATCACTTAGGACCTACCCAGAAATATTGCATCTTTTATACCCTCATCCTTTCCCTTCCCATCCCATCATGGTTCTATCCTGTCTCTCACTCCCTTCCCCTCTTTTTTGTTCCCTCTCTCTCTCCATTGAACACCTTTAATGTTCCCTTAAAGTCAAGCAAAAAATAAAGTAACAAGTATGGATCCCCAAGTCTATGGGAACTTAGGAGCTTCCAAACGGGAATTCCATTCAAAATGGAATCCATTTTTACATTCCTTGAATGAAAGAATTTGTGATCTGATTAATGTGTTTGTGTCAACATATAGGCTAATTATAGTTGTTGGGGTAAGAAAGTCAGGGACCTAAGACAGCCCAGAGAGCCAGGCTATGCAGAGTGTGCATGTGGAAGTGTGTGTGTGTGTGTGTGTGTGTGTGTGTGTGACAGAGAGAAAGTGTAATGTGTGTGTGTTTCTTTTTGATAGGACATGTTGGGGCAGGAAAATCATAGCTTCATATATTCCAAGACGGCTCTCATATTACTGAGGTCAGAATTTAATCAGCAGATAGTACTGGAGTGATCATTTAAACATTCAGGATACCTTTGTAACAATTTTATAAAAACTAGATGGATTTTTTGTAACACAACATTTCATAGGCTGGAGGAAACAATTTTAGTCTTCAACAAATTCTGAGACATTCTCCTCATTCTCTGTCTCATTCCACACAAACTGGTTTCCTTTATTAAACTAAAATAAGCACCATTCTCAGAGTCTTCATAAGGGCTCCTCCCTTGGCAGGAACACATTTCCCCAGATACACTCATGACAAAGGTCTCTTATGTATGGGATTCTTCATACAAGGTGATGTAACCAGATCTTTCCTAAACATACATTAAAAACTACACCATATCTATACATTTGATATACCAATGCTCATTTTTTCCTATCACCTGTCAGAATATAACATACCCTATAACTTGTTGCTGATATTCTTTCAACATCACTGGAAATAGGAGCCATATATTTTTCAAGTACATGAAAGTATTTAGCATGTGAAATACATAAAATAAAATGGAAGAAACAGACATTGTATAGTTGCTAATTGGATATTAAATAGGATTCCATAAAGGAGCTTAATCTATACATTAACTATTCCAATTAATTTCTGAAAATATAAATTATAGCATTTCCATTAAAGAATGATGTCTGATTCTAAGACCACTATTCAAGCACATTATCTTTTCTTCTTCATAGAAACAGTCACCACACCGTTCCAGGAAATGCATAGGATTTTCAGTTTCTTCTTATGGGGTTCACAGACAAACCAAAAATGCAGTCCCACGTATTTGGCATTTTCCTCTCAATGTGCATAACCATTGTCTTGGGAAACCTGCTCATCATCCTGGCCATCATCAGTCACCCCCATCGGCACACACCCATGTACTTTTTACTCTCCAACCTGTCTTTACAGACATATGTTTCAACTCCACCACCATCTCTAAGATGCTGCAGATCATCTAGATACAGAGCAAAGTCATCACCTATGCACAATACATCACGCAGATGTCCTTTTTTATGATCTTTATGGGAATGGATGACACTTTCCTCACTGTGATGGTCTATGACCACTTCGTGGCAATCTGTCACCCACTGTACCACACAATCATCATGAATCCCCAGCTCTGCAGACTGCTGGTTCGGCATTCCTGGGTCGTGAGTACTCTGAATTCCTTGTTACACAGCTTGACGGTGTTGAGGTTGTCCTGCACAGATGTACATATCCCTCATTTTTTGTGAACTCGATCAGGTGGCCCATCTCTCCTGTTCTGGCCCTTTTCTCAATTACTTGGTTATATATTTTGCTGCCATTTTCCTAGCTGGTGTTCTCCAGGCTTGCATCCTTTACTCATACTCTAAGATAGTTTCTTGCAAATGTGGAATCTCATCAGTTCTGGGGAAGTGTAAAGCATTTTCCACGTGTGCATCTCACCTCTCAGTTGTCTCCCTGTTTTATTGCACAGGAGTAGTAGTGTATCTTAGTTCTACTGGTTCCTACAGCTCACACTCAACTGCAACAGCCTCACTGATGTACACGGTGGTCACACTCATGCTGAACATCTTCATTTACTGTCTCAGGAACAAAAACATAAAGGGGGCTCTGAAAAGACTCTTTGGGAAGCATGTAATTAAAGTGCCAATGGCCTTAATGCTGAACAAGTGCCGTTGAGAACAGGACTAAAGTCTGAGCCAAATGTTTCACTCTGATTCAACTATGAAGACATACCACTTCTAGTTATTTCCTGTATTTCTATTAATTTGATTTACATGTCTGAACAATTTATGTAATTTGCAACATTAAGTTTTGTCATAACTAAAATTAGATTTTTCCCTTTGTTATTTTCCTACTCAGCCAATGTTTTTCCCCATCTTGGATCTATAATACTTGTACTTTACCTTAGATTAATTTCTTTTCAAAGAAAGCCTATGATACTGTTTTTATCTTCATTTTGACTAAAACTGCAGTATCACTTGCACTGCTCCAATATAAAAATTCATGCTGACTCCACAGCAATGTACATAGTTCATCATGTTTATGTGCATCCATGCATCCTTTTGATTACCTAAGTCTTACAACATATTTTAAGCCAGTTGACTCTGCATAAAATTTTTTAATCTCATAATAATCCAAAAAGTGTATTAAAATACATTTAGCTAAAATTAAGTGTAAAAAATGATAGAGGTATTTTTTTCACATGCTTATCAAAGGACCACATAATGGAAAAAATTTGAAACAAACATTTTTCCCACAAGTGGTCTGTTATTTTAATAAGCACAGAACAATCACAAAACAAATATAATTTTTTTAAAATCATAATTTTATCTTTTATTTGAGGTACAGACAATATTTTAAAATAACCAAATACAGATATGAGGCATCTGTATGCATATCAATTCACAGAGAGCAGTACATTCTTTGGTATAAAATGTAAACAGTATACTCACAGAAAACAATCATATTCATTTATCATCGATAGAGCCAAGTATTCACTGCAGTAAATGTCAGTTTAAATGAAAGATTAAATAAATAATTGATCCCTGCATATGAAGTAAAGGAATGAATACATACAGTGAGATACAGGCACATCATGAATATTATACAGCAAAAATGTTCTGTAACTGCATCCAGCAGTATTGAAGACAGCATTAAATGAGATTGATATTAACTAAGATGTAGTTTATGATTGCTTCACATGTGTTCAAGCCCAAGTAGAGTAAAGCCTGTCCTAGGGGAAAGTTCAAGGAAATCATTAGAAGACACAGCATATAACCTTTGTTATACTAACAGCAGGGGATTCCTAATGGGGCTGCTCAGAAGGAATCTGCCTCCTAATGGTGGCTGTCAGGCATTTTTTCAAAAAGTCCAGATAGTCTGTTCTAGGAGGAGATGACATGTGGAGCAGAGTCTTATTTTTCCAGTCATGGTCACTGTAGACCAGTCTACAACCAGCAAGTCCTCAGAGTGAAAGAGCTCAAAGCACCTCCACCTGACTCACACCTGACCACAATCACATAAGGAGACCAGCAGAGATAAAAAGACTCCACAACATAATTGCCCTGTGAATAAAACAAATCTTTATCTTCAGTTATTTACTTTGAGGATGGTGGGCCTTGAATCAAATTTGGATATGCAATAGTCAATGAAAATTAAATGTATAGCATTAATAAATTGTTTCTTCCTATCTTTGATATTTGTTCTGATGTTTGGAGGCAGCATTTATGATCACCAAGCTATCCATATTTATTTCAGGTATCTGTATTAAAAGTACCCAACAATGAGATTTACTTTCAGGTAACTGGTAGTTAGAATGACCTATCTAAATTTGCAAGAATAATTTTTGACCTTCAATCACAGGTGTCTGTTACCAAAGCATTCTCCAGCTGGAATTCACACGATGTTAAGTTTAAGGCAATGAAAGGAGTCATCACTGTAGCCAGCTCTGGAAGTTTTCAAGTAGAAACAACAGTATCATCCAATTAAATAACATGCAATCTTCCCTACTATCAACATAGATTCTCCTACCAGTTAATAAATCCCCTGTCATGGACACCTTGTATCCACTACACAATAAGGAGACGAACCATCAGAGCACATTAACAATAAACATGGTATTGCTGAATTTGCTGCATCATGCTCTAGTCATGATTCTAAAGTCACATTAAATCAATGATTTATTTGAATCAAATGTTTTCTGTGTAGATTTCATTTAGAGCATTTTAACCACACCCTTTGCTTTCCTGTTCTGACAAATACTGTGTAAGTGAGATGAAAAGAGAAAACAATTTTAACAATGATTATAAACCCTGTGACCATGTTTAAACAAACCAATATAATAAAGTAAATTTATCATAAAATGACATTAAGGCTGTGAATGATGGACACTGAGGTGTGAAATTTTCAGAATTTCTTCTACAATAAAAATATTAGAAGAGTCTACTTGACTAATGCACTTTATTCCATAAATCTAGAATAAGTCCTATTTGAGGCAAATAGGAAGCTCCAAATTATTTCTGATCAAGAATGAGAATAAATATGGAAAATTAGAAAAAGGAAAAATTTGTTGGATAGAAGAAAGTATAATAAAAGAAGTCATTTAAGCTTTTGTTGCTCTTGTAAATCCTACTGTTCTATTTGCTTTTCAGTTTTTAATGGCTTTACTCTTTTGTTAAAATTGTTATTTGCATTTTGATATATTAGCATCTTAGTATGTGTGCATTTCCACACCCACCACCAGAGGTCTAATTCCTTCACCACCACCTTGTTTTCTTCTTTCTTTCTTCCACCCAACCCCTGATAGACACAGTTTTGTGTCCTATACAGTCTTGGTTTTTATGTTGTCTGGTTTCTTTATACTCGTTGTCTGGTTTCTTTATACTCTACTTATGTCTAAAATCAAGCTGTAATTTCCTTTTTCTTTTTGGCTTATTGTGCTTAGCAGAATCATCTCTAGTTTCATCTATACAAAAGAAAAACTTACTTTTTTCACTGCTGTATATAAATCCATTAGATACATAAACCCCATTTCTTTAGTCATTTGTTGATGGGCATTTACTTTATTTCCACATCTTGGCTATTGTGAATTGGACTGTCAAGAACATAGGAGTGTAAAAATTTCTAATTTTTGTTTTTGTATTCTTTGTATATGTGTCAAGATGTGGAGTTTATTGAATGGCAGAGCCATCTTTACTTTTTCGAGGTATTCCCATCCTGTTTTCTAAAGAGGTTGCACTAATTTACATTTTCAACAACAGTATAGGAAGTTTCCCTTTCACCACACCCTCTCCAACACTTCTTGTTTCTAGTCTTTTGACTACAGGCCATTCTCACTAGTATAAGGTCATATCACATTGTATTTTTGTTTGCATTTAACTGACAATGAGTGAAGTCAAGCATTTTTCCATGTGTCTGCAGTCCATTTACGTGTTTTTTGTAGGAAGGTGTCCATTCAGCTTTTCTAACTGTATGCTGTGTGGGACCTTTCTTTTTTCTTGTTGAAATTTGAGTTCATGCTATATTGGAGGAATTAAGTTCTTGTCTGATTTATGTTGTTTGAAAATCTCCCATTCTGTGACTTACCTGTTTATTGTAGTGGTAATATCTTTTGCTATACCTGAACATTTTCATTGATGCAGTCCAAATTGATTATTTATTTTAATATTCTTTACTGTAGTTGTCACTTCTGACATTTTGAAGTTCCTGAGATAGAAATATTTCCTGCAATTTTTATGTGTTTTTGCTTTTATCTTATGTTACAGAACTTTGATCTATTTTGAGTTAAGTTTTGTGGGGGTAGTTATAAATAATGTAGTTTATTTTTGTAGTTTCTTTTCTTCCAATTTTTTTCAGCACCTATTTTTAAAATAGATATATGCTGAGAAAAGAACAGTGGAAAAATCACATTACTGGCTTCAAATATACTCCAGATTATTTATCCTCAAAACAATATTGAGTTAGAATCTAAACAGACAGTGGAATATAGCCTAAAAATAGAGAGCCTAAAAAAGTCATATCCATATGGTCAGTTAATCTATCACAGAGAAGCCAAGAGCACATAATAGAGGAGGAAATGTTCAAAAATCAAAGAGTCCGGAATAGTAAAAAGGATTTTATCCTTCTTACACAATTTCTGGCTGTCAGGCACTGAGTTTTTTAATCACAGATACTTCTCTCCCTGAGGATTCTTTGCAGAGCCTCCTTTATGTCTTTGTTCCTGAGACTTTAGATGAAGGAATATAGCATGGCTGTGACCACTGAGTACATCACTGAGGCCGCTGCACTTGAATGTGAGCTCTGGAAACCAGCAGAGCTAAGATACATTCCTAGGATTGTACAATAAAATAAGGAGACCACTGAAAGGTGAGAAAACAGGTGGAAAGTGCTTTATACTTCCCCTGAGATGATGAGATTCTATGTATAGTGGAAGCTATCTTAGATTATGAGTAAAGAATACCAGCCAGGGCACCACCACCCAACAGAGCAGTTTGAAAATATATTACTACATTATAATAAAAGTGTCAGAACAGGCACGTTGGATCATGTTGAGTTCACAGAAAAAGTGTGATTTGCACATCTTTACAGAATGACAACCAAAACACCATTAATCTTTCTAACAAATAATTCAATGCACCCATGATCCAGGACACCAGACACAGCAAACCACAGACCAACAGTTTCATGATGACAGTATAGCCCTGGGGGTGATGGATGTCCACGAAGCAATCTCAGGCCATAATAGTGAGGAGAAAGTGACCTGTTACTCTAAAGGTTATGAAAAAGTACATCTGTGTGAGTCGTCGTGCATAGGAGATTGCCTTGCTTTGTGTCTGGTTATTCTGAAGTATCTTAGGAATGGTGGTAGAGGTGAAATATATGTCAACAAATGACAGGTTGGAGATGAAGAAGTACATTGTTGTGTGGACATGGGAGTCAGAAATGATAGCCAGGATGATGAGCAGGTTCCCAAGTAAAATGACCAGGTATATGAACAGGAGCACTGTAAAGAAAGCAGGTTGGAATTCTGGGTCTACTGAAAATCCTATGAGAAGAATTTCTGAAATTAGTTTAACATTCACTGGTTGCACAGAGTTCACATGACTACCAAAAAGAGAAGCTTGACACAATTACACATTACAGAATATCAAATATGCTATTTTTGTATTTTACACTCAAGAAATAATGAAATAAATTAATATTTATATTTTATATGAAAAGATAAATGTACTAAATATGTAACAATAAAAGGAAGCTAAAGTACTAGAAGACATTTATGAAAAATGCACATATCGTATTTAAAGGTGAAATATTGGACCTTTTTCTGAAGTCTGGAGAATGACAAGGGCATCGATTTATATAACACTTATGCAACATAACATTGGAAGTTCTGGTCAAAGCAATTAAGGAAATAGTCAAAAATGAAAAGCATGCAAATTGGAAAGAAAGAAGTAAATATATCTCTGTATGCATGTGATGTGAAAATATATACAGAAAAATCACACATTCACAAAACCAATACATTAATAAATATGCAACAAGATTACAGAATACAAGGTAAACACACACACTCAGTTGCATTAATTAGATGATTGTTCAGTACATGAGCGATTCAAAAAGGAAATTGTGAAACAATTCCATTTACAGTGGCTCCAAAGTGTAAGATAATTACAGATGAACTGAATCAAGGGAGTGAAAAATTGTACAATGAAAAATATGAAACATTGATTAAATAAATAAATTAAAACATAAACAAGAGAAGACAGCCCATGTAAATAAATCAGAAGAATTAGTATTGTTAGATATGTGACCAAAATAATATACAGATTGAATACAAGGTCTATCAAATATCCAACAATATATATTCAGAAATAAAAAAATCTATCTTGTAATCACATGAAAACTGAAGAGCTCTCAAAGAACCAAAACCATCTGGAAAAATAAAGAACAAAATAGAGTATTCATATTTTATGATACCAAAACTTAGTTTTAAGGCTTTCATAATCAAAACAATGTGTTGCTAGTATAGACAGACATATAAACAATGGAATTGAAAAAAGAACCCAGAAATATGTCATTACATATATTTTCAAATGATTTTTGACACAATGAACAAGACCATTCCATGTAGAAAAGGAAGTCTTTTTTATGAATGGTACTGGAAAACAGTATTTGCTTCAGAAGAGTGAAATTGGATTCTTAACACTAATAACAAAATTTCACTCGAAAGGAAAAATTAGCTAAATAGAAGACTTAAAATTATAAAACCTGTAGAAAAAATTAGGGTATTTGTTTTGGCAATGACTTCTTATATATGACAAAGGCACACCAATTTTTTTAAATAGTCAAGTTGAATATCACAAAAAAGTTGTAATTCTCCACCAAAAATACCACAAACAGAATAAAAAATGTATCCATAAATAAAAACAGGCAGAATATACAGCGAATTCCTAAGTAATAACAAAAAATGATCAGGAACTAAGGCTGACCTATACTAATATCCCATACACATAAACAAAGGCACTCAACATCATTGTTTCAAAGGAAAATGTGAACCAAAACTATGATGAGAAACCATATCACACACTTTAAGATGGATACCAAAAGTAAAATGTGAAAGGAATTTTTGTGAGGATGTGTCTGAATTGAGTGACTGGGGGCTTAGGAAAGTGATGGTGTGTTATAAGGGAAAAGAGAAAGATGAGCAGACAACCTAATGCCTTCTCTATAGAGAACAGGATGGACACAGGTAGAGTCTCGGACTCTCATTCCACTGAATCTCGGGTCATAGAGACGGTACATTACACAGGCAGGGAACCCAGTGAGGAGCACAACAGAGAAAGCATGAGCCACTACAGCCCATCTCACTTACGATGAGTACCGAGTCGTGTATGAATAAATCAGCCTCAGGTCTGGGACCCCAAGTACAAAGGATATCAGAAAGACTCACTCAAGATTCAATTCCTTCACATATGTTCCCAAACACAGTGGTTACTATGTCTGTGCTCTCAATCCCAATGACAAAACATCTATTGAACCTAAACTGCTCCTAGGTCTCCATGGTAATGCAAAGCAGTGTCAAGTACGGAATTAAATGAAGACCAAAAACTTAAGCCTTAACAGGACCTAAAAGAATGGAGAGGAGAGAGAAGGGGAGGGGAAGGGTGGTGAAAAATCATGTTACCCTAACTAAATACGAACACAAAGATGTTTACTGTTGAGCAACACATAACTTCTTGGAAATAAGATATCTAAAAGGAGATTGAAAACTCTCAAGAAATCAAGCTTAAATACATAGAAGAGTTTGATCTAATATAATTTTTAAAAACTATTGTGAAGAAGCTCAGAGACACAACAAAATTCAGAAAGGCAACTGAGTGAATTCAGGAATGAAAGTAACAAGCAGAGCAGTACTTTACCAGAGAAAATAAAATGATATGAGGGCTGTCTAACTCCATTAGAAAATCCCAAAGGGTGAAGAGAGGCAGAAGGGAGCAGAGAGGTTATTCAAAAATGTCACAGATGAGAACATCCCAAACCTGGGAAGGCAACTGAACATACAAGTTCATGAAGCTACCAGAACACAGGTAAACTAGATGCAAAAGACCTACAACAAGAGACATAACAGTGCAACAGTCAAAAATCGGTGATACAATAAAACTATTAGAGGCAACTGGGAAAGAAAATTATGCAACCTACAAGGCATCCAGATTAGGATGTCATCAGACTTTTAATTAAAACTCTACAGGTCAGAAAAAGTGGGAAATATATCAATGTTTTAAAAAATACTAGCCAAAAATATACTGGGCAGTAAAACTGTCTTTCAGAGAGCAAGGAAATAGAAAGGTTTTCCCTAGCAAACTTCCATTTGATTGCAAATACCACCTTGATTGGTCAGCAACCATCAACACTGAGTCAAGACCCTCTAATACCAAAGAATTAGATTATGATTAACATTGCTAAAAAAATTACTATTATTTATTTAAAGGGAAAGTTTCATGCAGTAGTGAAAGTAAGCAGAGGCAGGAAGACAGGAAGAGAAAGGAGAAAGAAGCATTTATTTTATTTGGTTATTCATCTTGGTTGTTCACTCAGGCCCAGGACAGAAACCGGGTCCTTGGGATGTATGTGGACGGCACTCTTGGCCAAAGGCACATGACCAAACTGCTGCTCCACCAGAGCATACAAATATAGATCACTTTCTATTAAAGTTTGTACATTGGTTTTTGAACATAATACTTTTGTGCACTCAATACATTATAGCATGGTTTAAATAAAACTCATAATTACTGGGAAACCGAAAAATTCCAAGGCTAATTTTAGTGTTATATATACTTTATTGCAGTGGTCTGGGACTTAGGCAACACTATCGCCTGGATAAATGCTCCAACAAATTTTTCAACTATATAAAATGGATCAGTTCCAAGAAATATGCAACCTACCAAGACTGAATCATAGAGAAATATGAGCAAATTTATCACTAATAAAGATATTGCACAGTTTTCAATAATATCTCCCAAAAAAACAATTCAAGGTCTATATCACTACAGTGGTGATTTCTATCAATTTTTTACTCACTAGATCAGGATTTATTACAAAGGATGCTGAAGCATGTGAATCAACAGCCAGAAGATAGTACAGGGCAGGTATGGGGAAAAAGCAAGCAGTACACATTACCCCCAAATCTCTGTATCTTCACCAACCCTAAAACTCTCCAGTGCCCTCTCCTCTTTGTTTTAATGGAGGTTTAATTTCATAGGAATAACTGATCACTATCAAATATTTAAAGAATGAATAATGCCAATCCTTCTTAACATAGTCCAGAAAATAGGAGAAAAGAGAATGTTTTAAATGTATCCATTTAAGTCTGCAACCATAATGGCAAACCAAGACAAGGACATCAAACAAAAGAAAATTAAAGATCAATATCCCTGATGAACAGAGGTGCAAAAACCTTCAAAAAAAATTAACAAAACTAATTTTAAAATAGAGTAAAAGGATCATACATTCTGATGACCTGGAGTTATCCAGGTATAAAAGGATGATGTGACATTCAAAAATGAACGAGATGTATCACATTACAAAAAGATGGAAAAAATCTGATGTCTGTATTGATGTATAAAAGGCATTTAAGAGAATTCAACACACATTTATGACAAAATAATATTCAGTAAAGTGGGTACAGAAGTAATATACCTCAACTAATAAAGACAAACCCACAGCTAGCATTATACACAATGATGAAGAGCTGAAAGATTTTGCTCTAAGATCAGGAATAAGCAAAGTAGCCCACTCACACCACTCAACATAGTACAGGAAGACCTAGATAGAACACTAAGCAAGAAAAATGTTTAAATGCATCCAAATTGGAAAGGAAGAGGTAAAACTGTCAGTATTTGAATATCACATTTCTTATATAGAAAGTCCAGAAGACTACACATAAATACTGTTAGAATTAATAACAAATTCAGTAACGTTGCAGGGCATAAAACTTAAAGCAAAAATTCATTGTTATTGTCTGCACTCATAATGTTCTGTTAGAAAGAAAAATTAAGAAAACAATCCAATTTATAATCTACAATCACATAGAATGCATAAAATGCCTAGGAACAAAGTGAACTAAAGAGGTGAAGTATTTGTACACTGGAAACCAAAAGACATTAATGAGAGAATCTGAAGAAGAATTTCTTAATAAATTGAAGGTATGTCATGTTCTTAGAATGTAAGAATTAATATAATTAAAGAGATTATATCCTTCAAAGCCAGAGAATCAATGCAATCCCTATTAAAATTCCAATGGCATTTTGATAGCTACATTAAAAAGTATATAAGACTCATATAGACTCACAATGGCCCCAGCTATCCAAACTAATCTTGAGAAATAAGAACTAAGATGGAAATATTGTGCTTCCTGATTTCAAACCATATTACAAAGCTGTAAGGATCAAACTCTGATATTGACACAAAAATAGAGACATACTTTAGCAGAACAGAAGAGAGAACCCAGAAATAATCCCACACATTTATACTCTGTGATGAGTAGGCCAAGAATATACACTGGGAGGAGAGATTCTTCAGTAAATGGTGATGGGGAAATTGGACAGCCCCATGAAAAACAATGAAACTAGACCTCTCTCTTACATCATGCCCCAAATTTGACTCAAAATGTGTTAAAGATTTGTTCATAAGTCCTGAAACCTTAAAGATCTTCATAGAAAATATACACAGTAAGCTCCTTGATATCAGTCATAGTGGTTATTTTTATTCTTTTCAAACAAAAAGAAAAAATATACAGAAGGAACTACATCACACTGAAAAGTTTCTGTGTCAAAGTAAACCTTTGACAAAAGAAAAAAATCAACCTACTTGATGAGAAAAAATATTTAAAATCATATATCTGATAAGGAATTCATATCCAAAATATATAAATAATGTATACAACTCTATTGCAAAAAATGAAATCAATCCAATAAAAATTGGACAGAGGATGTGCACTGGTGGAGTAGTGGTTAGTTCTGCTGCCTCTATTCAAGTGCAGCCCACATACATGCCAAAGATCCATGTTCACGTCCTGGTGTCAGGGGAACAAACAAGATGTACAAATAGATAAAAATCAATAAAGTGCTCCTTCCTCTTCTGTTTACCTGCATGACTACTTACTTGCCTTCATTCATTCTTGTAAATTTCTTTAAAAAATAAAAGAAGAAAAAATTAGGGGATCAGAATAGTCTTTTTTCCAAAAATGGACAACAGGTACATAAGAAAGAGCTAAACATCACTAGTCATTAGAGAAATATAAATATAAAAATCAATGAGATATCACCTCAAGACTGTTAAAGTAATTATCAAAAAGATGAGATAACCAATGCTGGTGCAATTGTGGAGGAACAGAAACTTTTGTGCATTGTGGTGGAGATCAGTTGGTGCTACAACTATGGAAAAAGTATAGCAGCTCCTCAAGAATTGAAAAATAAAACTAACACATGGTCAGACAATGCCACTTCTCAGCGTTTATCCAAAGAAAACAAAATAAGCTAACTCAAAAATATATATGTGCGAAGTGGTGCTCTGTTTTTCATCGCAGAAGTGTTATAGCATTTCAGGAAAACAATCTGAAGACAACTATAAGTATTAAAATGCAGATATTCTGTAAGTCAGGGTGTCTCCATCTCTGTACTAGGAGGGTCTTCCCTGGGCAAAACAGGATGTTTAGAGCATCCCTGACATCTCTCCATGTGACAGCCAAAAATACCTTTGGAAATCACTCCCTGTCCCCTGGAGAAAAAAAACAAACCCAGGGAGAACCAGAGTTTAACAGAAAACTCTCAGAATACATTTGAGTAATTGATATACCAATTTAATGAGAGAATATAAAGGATGAACAAACTTGCCAATGTCATGGCCACACCCTGAAATACTATGCAGACATTCAAATAAAAAATCAGCTTTATATATGTGAACAGGAGAAAAGTCTTTAACTTACAACACAGTATGAAGGGAAGAGGGTGACAAGCCAAAACAAAAGACTGTACCAAAGCATTAAGACCACTTTTAACATGCAGAGAAGTCTACTTCATTTTTTAAAAAGTTGGAATATGCATGTGTGCGTTATACAAAGCATGAATTTAAGAGAAATTAAGAATTTATTAACCAGCAATGGCAGTATGAATGCAATTCTGTTAAGTGGAGAGCATATTAAATGCAAATCTCACACTCACTTTTTAGAGAGTAATACAAGAGTAATAATTTAAAGACACAAACATGTGTCACTGAATCAACAACAAGTTGGTAAAAGACTTGGAAGCAAAGAATTTTATCAAGAAGTCCTTTAAGTTGTGGGGCTGAAGCTATATATAAAGTGATGATTTCATCTTATGTAGAGAAGTTATAAGCACTGAAATTTTTTATGAAAGAAAAGATGACCCTTAGTCCAGTGATAAAGATTAATTTGATAAAGGTGTTTGAAGATAATAACACATTTAAAAATAGATATAATCACTAAAAATTGAAAGGCAAAATAAATAATATCATAAATGTGAAAACAGGTTAGAAACAAATAGATAGATGATACTTCCTTCAAATGATGCAAAAAAATTTCCACATTTAAAAATCAATGGGGAGCTAGGGGAGAAAACATGAGCAGATGATAGATTTGATGGCACTAAATTTAACACATTCCCAAATACATACAAAAAGTACTAATTAAAACAACAAAATTAGTGAAAAGTGTCTAATCTTAAGTTTGAAGGAAAGCCATCAAAAATGGAATATAAACAAAGAAAGCACAATACAAAAACAGAGAGATTACATAGCAAATATACATATGTAATATTGTCAATTTGCAATAAAAACAGGAATATGTCATCACCCCCAGAAAATAATAACTATTAATTAAAGATCTCTAGTGAATTCCCAAAATGAAAGAAGTCACTGCATCACACAGCATCAGAGAAATGCAGATAAAAACCACAATGAAATATCACCTCACACCAGTGAAGATAGTCTACCTCTGAAAGACTAGAAACAAGTATAGGAAAGTGTGCGAAGGAAATGGAACACTCCTACACTGTTGGTAGGAATATAAATGAGTACAACCTCTTTGAAAAATATGTGGACATATCTCAGAAAAATAATATGGAGTTACCATTGGATCCAGTGATTCCATTTCTGGGCATATATCCAAAGAATATTAAATCTCTTTTGAGAAAAAATATCTGCAATTCCTAAATGATAGAAGCACAGTTCACAATAGCCAAAACATGGAAACAACAGCAGATGGACATTTATATGAAGAAATTATGGGGTCTATGTGGAATTCAATGCGTGTTTAAAAGATGAAAGTATGTCCTTTGCAACAACCTAGATGAAATTGGAGATTATTATACTATATGAGATAAGCTTAAAAGAAGTACCAGATGGTCTTATGCCTATGTGGAATACAAAGAAACAATAGTACTGAACAGAAAAATCTCAACAAAATTCACAGGATGCAGGACTGTGGCAATGAGAGAAACAGGAAGGTGGCAGGAAAAAGGGAAGGAAGGAGGAACAAGGTGGTAGCAAAGGGCACTAGAATGTTGGCAGTGGGTGTGGTGTGAAATACACACAGACTGAGGTGTGAATTCAATATCCTCCCAATCATGTAGCCATGGAAACTAAGAAAATTTACTGTTTAATAACATAAGATCACAGAAAACACTGTAAGAGGTATGTCTCGATTCAATTGTCTGACCCCTTCACATACTTATCAAAATTCCCCTTGCACAGCTGCATGAGTTTGCAGAGGTGCTTTAAGCTCTCTGTATACGTCTGCTGATCTGTAAATAATGTTAATACTTATAGTGAGTTTTTGAAGAGTCACTATAAGGATTAGGAACAAATACATGTATTACATGCACAAATGTTGGAGAGCCCTTGTGGCCTGGTGGTTAAGTTCACTGAGCTCAGTCCACAGACATTCCAAGGAACTTAGTTGGGGGGGTGGGGGTGGTAACCTGGGACAACCGAGATGAACTAAATAAAAATAAGTAAAAATGCTTCTTCTTCCTCTCTCTTCCTGCCTGCCTCTATTTTCCTTCATCCTGCCTGAGCCTTTCCTTTAAAAATAAAAAAGAACTGTAATAACACAAATATTTTCCTTTCAACAAACCCAAGAGAATGTAGAGAGTAAAACCAAATGGAGACAAAAAGTTTTTAAAGTGTAAGTTCAAAGTAGCTGAGGAGTTAGCTCACTTTTTTCCCTTGAGATAAATTTTAATGATAAATTTGCTCACTAGCTGAAGTTCAGAAACTTCCTTTAAAACAACATTTTTTGTGGGTGTGAAAGGCAACCTTCCCAAATGAACATAAAAAGGGAATGCATATCATCTGTGAAATGTCATGGATTCGAGCTCCCAAAATATCAACAGATGAAAAAGTAAGACAGAAAATTATGGTCCCATTGATATAACCATCAAAGCTTTTAACTTATTCTACATTCTTCACCACCAGGAGCTACCTTCTGAGTTACAGGTAAATCTAGGTTTGTGTCATGCCACCTCATGACCTGAGCTTCTCTTGGTTGCATGTGTGTCCTAAAGGGGACACAGAAAAATGTTCGGGTCTCCATGAGATACTCATGCTCCAGATGAAACTCTCAGTTGCAATTGGATCACAGAGGTCAAATGAATAAACTTAAAGTCTACATTCTAGTACTGGGGTGCTGCCCTCCTTGAGATTCATGGGACTCCATCTGTGTACATCCTATTCTTAACTCTACTAAAGTGTTAGGACTGTGCTATCCCAGATAATATGGTAGCCATTACTCAGATGTGGTTATTTAAATAGTAAACAAGTTTTCAAATATTTAATTAATTTCCTAAGTCACACTAATTACATATCAAGTACTTAAGTTCTAGTTGACTATTGGCTACCTTATTAGTCAGAGTTTATAGCAAGCATTTCAGGATTGCAAAACGTTCTATCAGAGAGCACTCCTTAGAAGAATGCTGCCTTTTCTATAGAATATGAAATGTGCTGTAAGGGCTGTTCAATCAAGGTCATTAGATATGTTGCTAGCAAAGTTATTCTCTACCTACAAAACATCACAACTGGATGACTATAGTAGAAACAAGACTTGCAATGGCATAACTATAAAAAAGTTTTTTCTCTTCCCTTGGGAAACATGAATTCTGGATCAAAGCCACTCAAGGCTGGTTCTCCATATCTTTCTACTTTTCTGTTCTGCCATCTTAAACATGTCATACTTTCATGGTCACAAAATGACTTCTGCCCTTTCCGTCATTGCAACTGCTACCCAAGAGGAAGAATAGAGAAGCAAACTATAGAAGACATCTCACCATCACTTGCATTTTCTTATATTTCCTTTGGTTTTAGACTTGTGTAAAATTGCATCTCTGAATTTCTTTACCAGAGGGATTTTCTGAAGAATTAATCTAGTCTATATGCAAAGAGAATGAATGCCCTAAGAATCACTCATACACGAAAAGCCTGGTAAGCATTGATGTATAAATCCATTGGGTGAGATAACTCTGAAACATCTATAAAATGTTTCATCTATAAGATGCCTCAACAGGAGCATTCTATACATGTGCTCATATAATCACATATGTATGTGAATAAACAAAGGTAAGAAATGCGAGTTAAATCCTTGATTATAATGTTGAAGCCACAATACACTGAAATAAATGTGCATATGGCCAAATGTGCTCTAGAAATAATATGAGGAAACTTACTCTGTAAAAGTTTGGTGTTGTCATGTTAGTAGGTTTTGATAGAACATGGTTTGGGGACAACATTGAATGTTGGAATAAGACTTGAACCAGGACTACAGGAAAGCTAAATCTAAAATAACAACAAAAAAAATCACATATTTTCACAAGAACATTAAATTCATCTAAGTCTCATTCCTCATGTGGAGTACATAATAATATCTCACCGAAAACTCACCTTAAAATTGAAATCTGACAATATTATACTGTGTAAACTAGGAGGCTAAATATATCTAAATGTGTCTCATATTACTGACAAGTTATATATAAAGAAAGACTGCAAGACAGGCTTTAACTTGAGATATAAATCAAATTCCTATTACTTTTCTTAAGTGTCAGAAACACAAGAGGTGCAAACCTCCCAATATTTTATAATTAAAACAAATGTGGGCCTCTTCTAAAGAGGGGAAAATAATTCCCTATGACTTTAGGGGTTGTATCCACCAACAGAAATTAATAATTTGAAAGTTGAGGGACCTATCAAGACAGGATACTCAATCTCTGACTTTGTAGAAAATTTAAATGAGGGTTGGTGAGAGTTTAGTTCTCTAGGAGACAAGTGATTTCAAAGAGAAGGAATCATAAAAGCTCAACTCAACCAGGGCTTGAAGCAGCATCGATTCCATTGCTGCCTCCCTCTCCTCCTGTGGAAATAACACAGGCAGTCTCCCACACCTGTGTCAACTCAAATTCAGACAGAGCAAGGAAGCACTAGCATGATTCAAGCAGAGCATGGGTGGGACATCTGTGATTGCTGTGATGATAAGGCCCAGAGGAAGAAAATTTGAAACAGAAAGAACAGGAGCTTACATTTGCTGCACACCATTCACTACACACTTGGGGCCTTGGCCCCCTGGGAATTGAGAACAATACCTAAGACCCTAGAAAAGCAGCCATTGGAAAAGACTTGACCCTGATAGTTTGGTGACTACAATGGACCTATGTGCACACAGCAGGCAAAAGTAACACAACTTCAGCCAACAGAGTTCTGCTAGCAAAACAATCATATCTTTCACTTTGAATGAAACTGCACAACTACACTTTTCCAGATGACTACTACACCCCCACCCATGCCCACTCCCCCAACAACCATCATCACCTCCTGACACAGCAAAACACACTGTGGAAGCCTGTAAGGGTCAAAAATACAAAATAAAACAAAAATAGAGCACCCCCTGGCAGAATTTTTTTTTAAATTAGCAGTAGATCAAGGAGATCCCATATCAGGGGGGGGGGGAAACCACAACAGAATCCTGAAACCTCAGGAAATGACATCACAACACAATGACAAATCACCAGAAATTAACTTTGAAAACAAAATAGCTTTTTCTAACAGATGATGAAATCAAGTCTGCGATCATAACGATATTCAGAATATTAAAAGAAAATTCAGATAAAAAAAGATCTTAAACAAATAATTAGGTATCAGAAGACTGAGGTTGAAACTGCAGAAAAAACTAACAGGAGCACAGGATATAAAGGCGATAATTCATGATAACTCAAGATGGTAATACAGAAAGTAGCCAGGTAGAAGGAAAAAGCGAAATTAAATGCAAAAAAATGAAGAAACACTCAGAGAACTATCTGACATCATCAGGAAAGACAACATTAGAATACTGGATATCCCAGAAGGAAAAAGAGGAAAAGAGAAACACAGAGCATATTCGAGGAAATAATAACTAAGAACTTCCCAAACCTAGACCAATCAATGAACATACAGGTCAAAGAAGAAAATAGTGCACCCAACTATATAAATAAAAAAATACAAGACACATAATTGTGAATCCATCAAAAATCCAAGACAAAGAAAGATTTCTAAAGGTAGCAAGGGGAAAAAAATCAGATAACATATAAAGGCACTCTTATCTTCCCAAAAACAAAAGTCCTAGACCAAACGTTTCACAAGTGAATTCTACAAAGCAATCAAAGAATAATTAGTTCCAATCTTATTTAAACTGTTCGAAAAAGAGAAGATGGAAAACTTCCAAACACATTTTATGACACAAATATTATGCTGATTTCAAAACCAGAGAAAGATGGCACTAAGAAAATTATATACTGATATCCTTAAAGAATATTGATGCAAAATTTTCAACAAAATACTAACAAATTAATTTATCAACATATAAAATGAATCATACACCATGATCAAGTGGGATTAATTCCAGGAATACAGGATGGTTCAACATATGAAAATCAATAAATGTATAACACTTAATAAAAAGGCAAAACCCACATGATCATAACAATAGCTGCAGAAAAAGCATTTGACAAGATTCAACACCTGTTTATTAAAAAAAAACCCTCCAAAAACAGGTATAGAAGGAAAGTACTTCAACATAATTAAGGATTTATATGACAATCCCACAGCGAACATTGTGCTCAACAGAGAAAAACCTCTAAGATCAGGGTCAAGAAAAGGATGTCCACTCTCACCACTGCTATTCAATATAGAGTTAGTGATCCTGGCCTATGAAGTTAGACAAGAAAAGATATAAAATGTAGCTGAAAGGAAGAAGTGAAACTATCACTTTTCACAGATGACATGATAATATACACAAAGAACCCCAAAGACTAAAGTAAAAAACTGCTAGAAATAATAAGCAAATATACTAAAGTGGCAGGCAGCAAAATCAATATTTTAAAAATCTGCATTTTTTTCTGTATGTCAAAATGAAAATACAGGAAGAAAACTAAAGAAGGCAGTCTCATTTGCAATTGCACCCATAAAAAGAAATATAGTGTAATAAACCCAACCAAAGAGGTGAAGGACTTATATTATGAGAACTATAGGATGTTGCTAGAAGAAGTAGAAGATGACACAAAGAAATGGAAAGATATTCCATAATCATGGATTGGAAGAATCAACATAATAAAAATGACCATATTGCCCAAAGCAATATATAGACTCAATTCTATTCCCATTAAAATTCAAAAGACTTTCTTCACAGACATAGGACACAAAATAATGAAATTTATTTGGAACAACAAACAATGCATGATAGAGAAAACAATCCTAAAGATAAAAAAATCAACAGAGGTGTCATGCTCCCTGACTTCAAACTCTACTACAAAGCAATAAGAATGAAAATAGTATGGTACTGGTATAAAAATAGAAAGTCAGATCAATGAAACAGAATTGGAAGTCCAGAAATAAATCCACATATATATGGACACCTAATTTTGACTAAGGAGTCAAAAACTTACAATGGGGCAAGGACACGCTCTTTTATAAATAGGGTTGAGAGAAAAGGACAGTCACATGAAAAAGGTTGAAACTAGACCACTACCAAACACCATACACAAAAATTAACCCAAAATGGGTTAAAAAAACTAGACAGAAGTCCAGAAACCATCAAATACATAGAAGAGAATAGAGGCAAAACATTATTAGACATAGACTTAAAGAGGTATCTTTGGCAAGTCAACCCCCATTTCAAGGCAAATAAAATCCAAAATAAACAAGTGGGATTGCATAAAACTGAAATGTTTCTAGTCAGCAAAAGTAAATGGCCTATAAACAAAGAGATATCCAACTGAATGGGAAAAGCTATTTGCATCTCACCTGGGAAAAGGGGTCAATATCTAAGATATACAAAGAACTAAGAAAATTGGACAACAAAAATACAATCATTCAATCAAAAAATGGGCTGATGACCTTAATAGACACCTCTCCAAGGAAGACATACAAATGAACAACAGGTTCATGAAAAGATTCTCTACATCTCTTGTAAATCAAAACAAAAATTACATATCACCTCATGTCAGTCAGAATGGCTATTATCCCAAAAATGGAAATAACAGCTGGATAGGATGTGAAGAAAAGGAATCTCCTATTCACTATGAGTGGGAATGCAAAGTGTTGCAACCATTTTGGAAAGCAGTATGTAGTGTCCTCAAAGAGGGGAGAATAGAATTTCCAGATGATCTTGTTATTACCCTACTGGGCATTTACCCTAAAGAAAAAAAATCACTTATCTGAAGAGATATTTGCACCCCTAATTTCACTGTAGCACAATTCACATAGCTAAGAGCTGAAAATTATCTAAATGCCTATCAACAGAGGAGTGGATAAAGAAGATGTGGTACATATATACATAATGGAATACTATGCAGCTGTCTACAGGAATATATCCTGCAATTTGCAACAGCATGGATGGGCTTGGAGAGAATTATGCTTAGCAATATAAACCAGGAGGACAGACATCATATGATAGCACTCATGTGAAGTGTAAAGAGAAAACAAATGAAAATCATAATTAAGCAACGCTAAAAATGGGGAGGACAGAGAGGGAGAGAAAGATAGAGAGATAGAACACACCACTCCAAACAACCATGGACTCAGTGAAGAGAGACAAAAAGCAATCAGAGGGTAACAAATGATGGGGGAGAGGTGGGGAAAGTGGGATGAAGGGAATAAACTAATAAAAGGAGAAAAGAGGGGAAATATTAATAAACCTACTGTGCTGTTTGTAAATATAAAAAATTATACTATGCATATGTCATACAAGTCATTATCAAAATGCAATATCCCTTCTATAATAAATAAATAAATGAATAAGCTGAACTCATAATTGACAACATTATCTCCTAGGAAGAGAGACAGACCAGAAAAATACATTTCTGTCCAGACCAGTGTCCACAGGGAAATCAAATAATTAGAGGCTATACTACCAGCAGGGAGGGAAAGCTGCTAATGAGCAGAAATTGAGTGTAAATACTCCTCTCTGCCTTTCCTCAGAAGCACAGCCTGAACATGGAAAGGACACCAATGATACTTTTGGAGCCCTAATTCTGGCTCCTGTACTTTGGTTTCAGAGCTTCATTTTTCATCATCAACTACCAAGAAGGATTTTGGACATTGATGTTGAGAGCTTTCTCAAAGAAACCTCACCCAAATGAGTGTAAGGCCAGTGAATGATACAGGAGTTGGTCAAAGGGAATAGAGGTAAGAACAGACTTGAGGTTACTGAGACATCTAGCCTAGTCCAGAGCCCAGATCACTGAAGGTGTGCTTGCTAGCTAATAAAATAACAATATACCAGAAGAAAAGTACATATCAAACTTGGCAATGCAAGGGTCAATTCTGACAATTCAGTTGTGGTCATGGAAGCCCAGATAGGAAAGAGATTAGGAGGTATAAATCCTTCTAGCAAAAATTGACTTGGTACCAGAAATTTGCAAGTAATTGGGTAGAGAAAAATGAATTTTGTTAGTTGTGGAGGGGGCGGCAGTTACCAATGGAGTTATTTTCAGTATTGAGAATCTTTGATTATATATTCTGAGGACAAATAATAAGCCAACCATGACTGGCAACATTATTTTGCACCAGAAATAACTGTGATATATATTGTACATTTTGTCTCTCTCTCGATATTCGAGGTAAAAGGTATTCTATTTAGGAAAGGAAAAAGAGCATGTTAATGAACTTACTTTGCCTTGATTACCTATGTGTGGGTTAGTAATCAATTAATGACTCTATTGAAAATATTCTTTATGAGTTCTTTGTTTCTATATATTGAGTTTTTCATGCTGCTTCTGTTTTTATTGTATTCATTCAACAAAGAACTGAAAATTTTTTGTTTGAGTATTTGTTCATAAAGTATAATTTAAAAACTGTGTACTAAAATGCATGTCATATTACATACTACTTTCCATTGGCTGTTTTTACTTTTTATAAACGAACAACATAAGCTCTCACTTAAAAATGTTTGATACTTGGTACTTAAAAATCATACATTACACCTATTTCTGTCCACATCTCTTTTACTCCTGGTCCTTTTGTTCTTTTGTGATGCAAAGCACTGAGTCATCTGAAGACATCATTTTGAGTGCATTCTTCATTAAGTTAGACTCGCAGTTACCTTTTCATCTATGCACATTTTAACCCATATTCCATATAATAAAAACACAATTTAGGGTGTACCCTGTTGACCTAGCAATTTAGTTGACTAGGTGAGTCAACATATATCCCAAGGTTCCTGGTTCAGCCCCAGGGCAGGGAAATGACCAAGATGAACAACTAAAAAAAAATGCTTTTTCCACATCACACTTTCTTACTGCCTACTTTCTGCCTTTATTTCTGATTGCACCTTTCCTTTTTTAAATTTTTTATATTTTTATTATTAGGACATAGATACTGCATCCACCTCACATTTTTAAATATTTTCTAATTTATTCTTCTATGTCCAAGTCTTTGCTGGTGATATCTCAAATTAATAACAAAATATCACTGTCATTAAACTATGGTTATGGAATATCTTTTCTTTCACTTTGCCTGTTTAGGATTACAGTTCATTAGTAATAAGCCATTTCAAAGTATCTTAGTTAAATGTTTTCTTTCTATGTGTTACATACAAACATCCTCACACTTTACACAATGTTTTCTCCATTTTTTGTTATGTCTTGTGTTGACATTTCTATGTGTTTAAGATACTGAAATGCAGATCACTGTATGAACTTCATATTACACCAAACACCAGACTGTTAGTGTTCTCAAACTTTAAATTCAATGTTTAAGAGGACATACATGAGCATCCAGGTTTCCATATAATTTGGGCACTAATCAGTTTATTCAATATTTTTCCTGTTTATTCAAAAGTACCTTACAGACATCTCTCATCACAAAACTAAAACACGGTTTCATTACTCAGTGATGTATACATTTCATGGTGTGGTGTGCCATTTACAATGTGGATGGTATTTCATTTTCTTTTTCACTAAGTTATTAGAATATCAAAATTTCAAGTTATGGGAACATAGTTAAGACTGAATTTCCACCAAAGGAGTTCTGTCCCCAGACTATTTAGAGCAATATTCAGACACTTGTGTCCACAAAGTTTTAACAGTTCACGGTTCTGAGTTCAGAGAGTGTCCTTTTGTCCTCTTTAAAATTCCAACCCCATCAACCATACCATCTACATTTCTCCCCAGTCTGGTGAGGGTGGATAAAATATCTTGTTATTTTTTAATCTAATGATCAGTTTGAAAAAGAATTTCTATGGGATTCTCATGCTCACTTTCTATTAATGTTACAATCCATGTATTATATGCCTTATATTCTATAATTGGCAGCATTCTGAATAATTTTTATAGATGCTTGTTTCTCAATTGAATTTTGCTTGAATATTTCATTTCCGAATCATTTTGAATTTTATATTAGTAAATATGTCTACCATCTTACTTCTAATTTTCTTACCTTAATTAGGATTTGATGATCTCCTAGCATTTCAGGTGTTTATTTTTACATGCTCACTAAAAAATCTACTCTTTGCTATGAGTTTTCATGGCCAATGAGTTTTAATGGACATGCATAGATTGAGGTGCAAAGACAATAGCTTAAAAATCATATAGCAATTTAAAGAAATAATTTTAGATAAATTAAAATTTTTAATTAAACATAAACAAATAAAAATATGTGAAATAGAGCCACTTCATATCCTTCCAGAGAATTATTTCTATCAACTTTTTATAAAACATTTTCCCACTAGACTGAAAGAAAACTTGCTCAGATATTAAATATCCAAAAGCATTCAGATTTAATTGCCTATTTATTTTCCAAAATGTTTAACAATATCCGCACTATGTGACAAAGTACATTTGCCTATTATTGTATTATGTCAAGGTCCTTGCTGATTCATAAACCATGTTGATATTGTTCAATTCGTCTGAAATTTTTTTTGATACTCCATAGAATGTATACGGGTGTATAGACTACTCTAAATGATTTCATTTACTCAGTCAAGATTTTTATTCAGAACTTCTCATTTTCCTAAATTTTTTCTCTACAAATGTACACATATTCTCATGTTTGTTGAAAAAGTTGAGCAATTCACGTGAAGACCATACATTATAATGTTGAAGTCACAATATACTGCAATGAATGTAGGTATTATATTATGCCCTCTAAAAAAACTGAAGAAACTTAGTGTAAAGATTTTGTATTGTCATGATGTGAGCATTACAGAACATCATCTGGGGTGGACACTGAATGTGGAAATGAAATCAAAGCAAGGCTAGAGTGTGCCCACTGGACAGGTCAAAAGTGCAACAAAAATAAGCTGTCACTCTAAAGACCCCCAAAAAAAGTGTCACTAAGAAATACGAGACAGAGTCTTCTACCAACCAATATAGAATCTTAGAAAAATATATGGAATAGGCACAGGAAGAAAAATATACTGCTTCATAAAAAATGTCCAATTTTTTCACTTTATTTCCTCTTGTGAATTGTTGGTTCATTTTTTGCCCATTTTTTCTTAATCATGCGACCATCCAGGGGGGTGCTCTTAACACTAGTTGTGTCCTGAGACCAAAGTTATTTTGCTCCATTATCATGTTTGATAAACAGAAAGACAATGTAATGTCAGAATGTTGCCAAAAGCAGAGATACTTTAAATTTTAAGTGTTCAGGGTCACATAGGGAGCCCCAGAACACCTACATCATTTTCAGCCACATCCTAACCCTTCCCTTCTTCCCATCCTGGTTCTCTCCCTCTCTTTCCCTGCTTTCTATCTCTCTCTCTCTATTGAAAACCTTTTAATGTTCCTTTAAAGACAGGCAAAAAATAAAGTAACCATCAGTGTGGAGCCCCAAGTCTATGGGACCTTGGGAAGTTTCCAGACTGGGATTCCCAGTAGCAATTGCACTTCCTTAAAGGAAAGAATTTGTGATTTGGAGTGTGAATTGAGACAATGTCTAGGTTAATCACTGTTGTTGTGTAACATAGGGACAAAAGACAGGCAAGGAAGCCTGGCTCTGCAGAGACAGTGTATGTGTGTATGTGTCTGTGAGAGAGAGAGAGAAGGAGAGAGACAGGGAGATTAATACACACAGAGAGTTTTTTGAAAGTTGAAGTCTTAGGCAATATCATTAGAAATAGGAGCCATATATTTTTCAAATGCTGAAAATATTTAACATGTGAAATGCATAACATCAAAAGAAACAGAGATTAAACAGTTTCCAAATTAGATATTATATAGGATTCTATGAATGAAATGAATCATACATTAACCTTTCTAATTTGTTTAGTTCCTGCAAATACAAATTACAGCATTTCCACCAAGGAATGATATCTGTGTCTAGGCCAATAAGTCACCATTTATTTTCTTCTTTTCTGGTCAGTACCTCCACCAAATGCAATCAGGCAATGGTACAGGAATTTCAGAATTTCTTCTTATGGGGTTCACAGAAGAACCAAAAATTCAACCCCTCATATTTGGAATTTTCTTCTCCATGTACATCTTCACTGTCTTGGGAAACCTGCTCATCATCCTAGCCATCATCTCTGACTCCCATCTCCAAACACCCATGTACTTCTTCCTCTCCAACCTGTCCTTTGTAGACATCTGTTTCACCTCCACCACCATCCCCAAAATGCTGCAGAACATCTGGGAAAAGAGCAAAGTCATCAGCTATACAGGATGCATCACACAGATGTACTTTTTTATTCTCTTTGGAGGATTAGATGACTTTCTCCTGACCGTGATGGCCTATGACCGCTTTGTGGCCATCTGTCATCCACTTCACTACACAGTCATAATGAGCCCCAGGGTCTGTGGATTGTTGGTTTTTGGGACCTGGGTCATGAGTTCTCTGCATTCCTTGTTACAAAGCTTGATGGTGTTGAGATTGTCCTTCTGCCCAGATCTACAAATCCCACACTTTTTCTGTGAACTCAATCAGGTGGTCCATCTCGCCTGTTCTGACACTTTTCTAAATGACTTGGTGATATATTTTTCTGCTGTTTTTCTAGGTGGTGGTCCCCTGGCTGGTATCTTTTACTCCTACTCTAAGATAGTTTCTTCCATACGTGGAATCTCATCTGCTCAGGGGAAATATAAAGCAATTTCCACCTGTGCATCTCACCTCTCAGTAGTCTCCTTGTTTTATTGTACAAGCATAGGAGTCTACATTAGCTCTGTAGGTTCCCAGAGCTCACACTCAACTGCAACAGCCTCAGTGATGTACACAGTGGTCACACCCATGCTGAACCCCTTCATCTACAGTCTCAGAAACAAAGACATAAAGGCAGCTCTGAAAAAACTCTTTGGGAAGGATGTCATTAAAGTGTCAATTGCCCTAATGCTGAATAAATGCCAGTGAGAATGAGACTAGAGCCTGAGCCAAATGTTGCAATCTTGAAATCAACTATGAAAACATACCCATTCTATTTGTTTCCTTTAATTTATACTCATTTGATTTCTTTATGTCTGTATAATTCTGTAATTCTCATACCACTAAGTTCTGTGAAAACTGATATTCAATAGCTACTCCCTTTGCCATTTCAACTCAGTCATTGTTATCCCCTAACATGGATCTGAAATATTTGGACATTCCAATTTATATCAAAGAATTACGTGGCTCTCCATAGATTAATTCCTTCTCGAAGTCATTATTTTGGATTTTTTCATTCTTTTGACTAAAGTACAATCATGACTTGCACTGCTCCAATGCGAAAACTCATCTTGACAACACAGCAATGTATGTAGTTCATCATGTTTCTGCATATCCTTACATATTTTAGATCACATTGAGCTTACATTATGTTTTATGTTGGTTTTATCTCCATAATCTTTTTAATTCCATAAGAATCAAAAAAGAAAAATGCATGAAATAAATTTAGCCAAAACAAAGCATAAAAATAATAGATAAATATTTCTTGAAATGTTTATTAAAGGACTACATGAAGAGAAAAGTTGAAAACAGCCATTTCTTCCCCACAAGCTGTATAGTATTGAAGTCAAAATTCAGAAGATAAAAAATACTGGACCGAAGCACTTAAATATTCAGGATAGATTTTTAGCAATTTTATAAATTTCTGCATGAAGGACTCTTTTGTAATACAAAATTCTAGCAGTAGAAAAAAAAACCCATTTCATTCTTCAACAAATTTATGACAAGTTCTTCTCATTCTCTGTATCATTCTCAGTAAGCTTGTTTCCTGTTCTTAAACTAAAACAAGCATCTTCTTAGACTCTTCACACTGACTGTTCCTTCTGCAGGAGCACAATCCCCAGATCATTCATGAGACAGGATCATGGAAATGGATAGTTAGCGTAGACTTAATATAATCAATATATATAAGAAGAATATAAGAAGTAAACAAATGCCTACCAAATATTAAACACCCAGGACCAGATGACTTGACTAATGAACCTTACATAACATCAGAGAAGAATTAATACATATCTTTTCCAAGTCTTCTGACATTAAAGTAAAACATATAAGTACTTTCTAGGTAGCCTGCATGATGCTGATACCAGAACCAGAGAGGGACATCACAAAAAATTTTAGAGCAATATTCTGATGAATATAGATGCCAAAATATCAGCAAAATATCAGTCAGCTGAATTCAATGATACATTGAAATATTACCCACCATGATCATGGAGGATTTATTCAAGGGATACAAAGATAGTTTAAAATATTGAATCTACTCATGTCTTAAACCACATAAATAAAAGAAAGAAAAAACATATAATCGTACCATAGATGCAGAGATACCATATTATAATATTAAGTACCATTTACAATAAAAATACCTCTACATAAAATTGGGATACAATGAATATAATTCAGCATTAAAAACTGTCATATATGATGAATCCACAGTCAATACACATAATGATGAAAAGTTGAAAGCATTTCCCTTAAGACCAGGAACAAAAACAGGGTATCCACTCTCACCACAGCATTCTGCAGTCTATTGTATGTTCTAGCCAGAGAAATTAGGCAACAAGAAGAAATAAAAAGACTCCAAATTGGAAAAGAAGTAAAGTTAACACTACAGTTACATGATAATCTACATATAAAATCCTAAGGCCTGTGCACCATAAAAATAGAATTAGCAAATCAGTGCATAAAATGACAAGCTGCAAAATAAGATACAAAAATCCTTTTATTTTTATATACAATGGCATAGAATAGAAAGAAGTTTACATAAGCCAATTATAATCAAAACAAAATTAATTAAATACTTGGAATAAACTTAACTAGGGAGAATTAATACCTGTACAATGAAAATTCATAAGACCTTGTTAAAGTAAACATACAAGAAGATATAGAGATGGAAAGATATTCCATGTTCATGATTATGAAGTTAGCATTAATATGATGACATTGCCTAAAGCATGCAATAAATTGTTTGCAACACATATCAAAGTAAACTGATATTTTTCAAGGAACTACAGCAAAAATTAATATGTATGGAATCAGAAAAAGATCCCAAATAGCCAAAGATCCCAAACAGCCAAAGCGAGCATGAAAAGAAAAAGAAAAATTGTTAAGATATGGCATGCTGATATTCTGACCTATGTGCCAAAGCAATAGTGATCAAAATACTTTTCCTGTGTCAACATACAAATAGCCAACAGGTACATGAAAAGATGTTCCACTTCTCTAGTCATTAGGAAAACACAAATCAAAGTAATATTGCGATATCTCTTCACATTGAAAAGAGTGAACAAGTGTTGGAGAGGAAATGAAGAAAAGAGAACTCATACATAGTTGGTGAGAGTGTAAGTTGATGCATCCATTTTAGAAAGCAGTATGCTGAATCCTCAAATAATTGAGAATGGAAATTTCATATGATCATTATCCCTGTACTGGGTATTTACCCTCAAATCACAACAAGTATTTACAGAGGTATCTACACCCCCATTTAATTGCAGCATTATTTACAACATCCCAGAGCTACAAACTACCTAAATGTCCATCGACAAAGAAGATGTAGTCTATATGCACAAATGAATACTATGCGGCATTAAAGGGAGGGATACTGGCATTTGCAGCAACCTGGATAGACTTGGAGAGAATTACACTTAGCAAGCTAAGCCAGAAAAAGAAAGACAGGCGTCCTATGATTTCATTCATATGATATGTATAGAGATAGAAAGCAAACAGAAGATGAAAATTTAATAACAGATTTCAAAAAAAGTGAGAAGCAATCCAAGCAATAGATGTTTAGTGGGGATAAAAAAAGGCAAATCAGAGGGTGCAAGGAAAGATGGAGGATTCTGGTAAAAGGGATTTAAAAGTGAAGGAAAAGGGGAAATGGTGGTAAACCTGCCGTACTATATACAAATGTAAATTTCCTGTCATGTATACTTCAAACCAAGTTAATGCTAAAATACAACATTCCGTGAATAAAATCAAGTAATAAATAAACTGCATGGTGTTGGAAAATACATACATTTATCAATGGAATAGAATTGAATTTGAGATAAAAACTTACACCTATGTTTGTGTAATTTATGGAAAATGAGATAAGCGCATATGACGGAGAAAAAATATTTTTAATAATGGTATAAGGAAAACTGGAGAGCCACATGCAAAAAAATTAAATGAGGTCACTCTATAACACCACATGAAAAGATTACATAAAAACACAGACATAAATCTGAAACTTAAAATATATGGGAAAATACTTTGAAAATAAGTTATCTCAATTTTTTTAAAAATTCATGTCAGTGCGATGACAAATAGTAAGACCAAAGACTAAAAAGTCACAAGCTACAGTAACTGTGAATTTAGATTGGAGCCTGATTTTACACACAAAAAAGAAAACTAAGACTTTGTTGGTATACTTGGAGAGTCTTGCTATGAATAAAATTAAGATGATAGGATAGAATTATGAGACTGTATTTCAGGCATTGTAACAATTTTGATTATGTAGCAGATTATCTTCATTTGGGGGAGAAGCATTCTGAATTAACAGGGGAAAAGTCATGATACATAAAATACATTTCTAAATGATAGATGACAAAGAGAAATTAAATAAAGTGATTATTGTTGATCAAAGAGTTATTATATTTAGGAGAACCAAACACAAATTTATCGCAACCTTTATAGTGATTCTATGCTAAGTGAAAAGACCCTACACTTCCCTTTGGAAATTACTAACAAAGAAAACTTGATACAGAAAACCTAGAACTGCCTACATCTGTCTCTAATACGGGATCACATCCTTGTAATCACAGTGCATCCAATAGACCAGAATTTTCAGCATAAGCATATCCTGGAGTGTTATAAATTCAGGTCCTGGATTCACTGAAGATCTTCTGAAACAGAATTGGATTTTAAATCAGATACCCCTGGTTCATTGAAGCAAAATAAAGTTGGAGAAATGCTGATGAAAACATGTTTTACTCACCTTCCAATGTTAACATTTGAATAATTATTTAAGTTGGGTGTTATCCTACAGGTTGTGGGTATTTAACACAAGTCCTTCTCAAATTGCCAAATATATCTTCAGTGGTGAAAATTTTTCTCTGGTCAAGAATCACAATCAGAAATAGAGTAACAATCAATATACATTTCAAAGTGAATTTATTTTTCACCAGATTATTAAATCTATCTCAGCCTCACTCCTCAAATGGAGTAAATGAGAGCAATATATCATTGAAAAAGGTATCTTAAAATCTAAATCCAACAATCCATATACTAAACTAAACTGGGAATCGAAGTATATCTAAATGTCTCAAACAACTGACAACTCATTTATAATGAGGAAAAAAATGACAGGCCTTCACTTGAGATAGAAAAGAAATTCCTACCTGTTCTCCCAAAAAGGCTTCCCAGGAAGACAAGGAGCACACCTACAAAGATTAATAATTAGTGAACAAAAATTGTGAACCTTCTGAAGAGGAAAATAGCAATTCCCTATCATTATAGGGGATGTAGCCCCCTGAAAAGTCCATTTTTGAGTGTCAATACACTTAATAAAGAGTAAATCCTAAATCTCTGACTTTGTAGAAAACTTTAATGAGGGTTGAATAAGTTGGTGAGAGTTCAACTCTCTAGGAAATAGGAAATTTCAAGGAGAAAGAATCATAAAAGCTGAACTCATAACTGACAACATTATCTCTTAGGAACAGAGAGAGTAGGAAAAAATAACCTTCTGCCCAGGTCACTGTCCACAGGGAAATTAATTAGTTAGGGGCTATAGAACAAGGAGGGAAAGTTACTAATGAACAGACACAGGAGTGTAAATACTCCTCTCTGCCAACCCTCAGCTTGCACAGCCTCGCCATGGACAGGACACCGGTGTTACTTTTGGAGACCTAATTCTGGACAAGTTCAATGCTTTCTTCCTTCCTGTTGTCTTCTCAAGAAACAGAGTTTTTGCATTCTCTCATCATCAACCCAGAAGGATTTGGACATCAACAATGAGACAATTCTATCAAGGTTCCAACCCAACTGAGTGTGAGCCCTGTAGATACTGCAGGAGTTGGTCAAAAGAAAGTAGGTATGAGCACTGACCTAAGTTTACTCAGAGATAATTCAGCCTAGTCCAGAGGTAAGATCACTATAAGTGTTTTCTAGTTAATAAAGTGACATAATATCCCAAAAATGAATTGAATATTTAAGTTGGAAATGCAAGCGTCAATGTTGACTATTCAGTGGTGGTTATGGGAGTCCAGTTAGGAGAGAAAACGGGAGGTGTAAGTCCTTCTAGTAAAAATTAAATTTAAGTACAAAAATGTTTTTAAATATTTGGGTATAGAAATAAGGTATAAGCTGTGGAGAGAGAGACAATATCAAAGGAGTTTTTCTTTAAGATTGAGCATATTCGACTGTATCCTCTTACTAATAACAAAACTTGACTAATGAACAATTGCGAGCATGACCTTACACCAGAAATATCTGAGACATATATTTCTCATATTCACCTCTCAAAGGTAAAATGCTTTTTATTTATGCAGGGAAAAATAGCATGCTAATGATATTACTTTGCCATGAATACATTTCCTGTAAGACTGGATATATTTGTGGATTAGTCAACTAATATCTCTATTAGAAATATTCTCTGACTTCTAGGCTTCTTCATAGTTTTACATGCTTTTTAACTGGTTTTGATTTCATTCATTCAAATAATTTAAATTTTTCATCAGTTTCACAGTTTCCACTTAGCACTTTATGTATGTATATGTGCACAATGTGTAACATTTATAACTGCATGCTAAAACTCATGAGTCATATTAGTACTCTCAATGGATTTTTTTGTGATCACTGAAAATCATGGAATTTCACTTAAATATTCATCATTTGGTAATCTTTGTTTCAAAAAATAAAAAGAAATGTTTTTTGGTTATTTATACTTACAAAATATATTTTACACATACTTCCAACTATTGTCCACATATCTGTTACTCCTGTTCCTTCTGCATAGACATGTAAATCCCACATTTTTTCTGTGAACTCAATCAGGTGGTCCATCTCGCCTGTTCTGACACTTTTCTCAATGATCTAGTATTGTATTTTTGCTATTTTTCTAGGTGGTGGTCCCCTGACTGGTATCCTTTCCTCATACTCTAAGATAGTTTCTCCCATACGTGGAATCTCATCTGCTCGGGGAAGTATAAAATATTTTCCACCTGTGCATCTCACCTCTCAGTGGTTTCCCTGTTTTATTGCATAGAACTAGGAGTGTACCTTAGTTCTGCTGGTTCCCACAGCTCACACTCAACTGCAACAGCCTCAGTGATGTACACGGTGGTCACACCCATGCTGCACCCCTTCATCTATAGTCTCAGGAACAAAGACATAAAGGGGGCTCTGAAAAAAACTCTTTTCATAGGAAATCATTAAAGTGCCAATAGCTCTAATGCTTAGCAAATGTCAATGAGAAAAGGACTAAAGTCTGAACCAAATGTTTCACTCTCTGATTCAACTAAGAAGACATAGCACTTCTCTTTATTTCCTATGTTTCCACTTATTTGATTTATTTGTCTGTATAACTTATGTCATTCGCACATTAAAATTTTTGATAACTGATATTAGAGAGTTTCTTCCCTTTGTCATTTTCCTTCTCAGCCAATGCTATTTCCCAGCTTGGATCTGTAATATTTGGATTTTACCTTCGATTAATTTCTTTTCGATGGAAACCTGAAATACTGTCTTTTTCTACATTTTGACTAAAACTGCAGTGATAACTTGCACTACTACAATGTAAAAACTCATCCTGACAGCACAGCAGTGTATGTAGTTTATCATGTTTGTGGGCACCCATGCATGCTTTAGATCACCTTAATCTTACAGAATGTTTTTAGTCAGTTGTATCTCCACATATTTTTTTAATTTCATAAGAATCTGAAAAGGGTATGAAATAAGTTGAACTAAAATGAAGTATAAATATAATAAAGAAGTATTTCTTCAAATGCTTATTAAAGGACCACATAATGGGAAAATCTGAACCAAAAATTTCTTCCCCACAAATGGTTTGCTTTTCTAGTGAGTAAAGAAAAATCACAAGACAGATACCATAACTTTTCAAAAATCATAATTTTATCTTTATATATGAGGTTTAGAAAATGTTTTTAAATAACCAAATACAAAATTGGAGCATCTGTGTTCATATCAATTAGCAAAGAGCAGTACATGCTTTGGTATAAAATGTTAATAGTATTCTTGTAGAAAATAATCATATTCATTTATCATATATATAGTCAAGTGTTCACTGCAGTAAATGTCAGTTTAAGTCAAAGTTTAAATAAATAATTAACACCTGCTTATAAAGAAAAGGAATGAATCCATACTGTGAGATACAGGCACATCATGAATAGTATACAGCAAGAATGCTTGATCTATAACTACATCCAACAATATTGAAGACCGCATTAAACAGGATCGATATTAACTAAGATCTACTATACTATTGTTTCACATGTGTGAAACCCAAGTAGAGTAAAGTCCTTCCTAGAGCATAGTTCAAAGAAGTCATGAGAAGACACAGGTGACAAAGACATAGCGTTTATTATACTCACATCTGGGGGTTCCTAATGGGGTTGCTCAGAAAGGAATCTGCCTAGTAATGGAGACTGTTGGGCATTTTTTCAAAAAGTTAACAGGCAGTCGACAAGGAGGGAGTTTCTTTTAACGAGGATATCAGAAGAAGGAGGGTAGTGAGTAGGCAAGAACAGCCAGATTCAAGGACAGGACATCTTGGTTTCAGACAGTTAAGTGAAGGCAGTTGTCATCCCAGATAGTCCATCTGTTACATTCAGGTCCAAGATCATGGCTGGCCAGGCACAGAGCCCATTCTTCAAGGTGGGCATAGGTCATGTTCTCATGTTACTCCAAATTATGCAGAAAGTGTTACTGTAAAGTATTAGGGTCAAAATAGTGGTGTCTAGGAGATGGGAGAGTATGTCTAAGAGATAACAAGGAGAACAGAATTCTAGCATGCTGGATATATAGGGTTATCAAGTTTGAAGCAATTCATCAAGTTGAATACTTATAATGTGACTTGTCTGTGGGAATATTATACTTGGACTAAATCATTGTTCAAGTGGAGAAGGTATGCATGCCTCATTTAAATTATAAGCATCAGCACAGGAGTGGAAATGGCAAAACAAGCAAAGATTTGATCTAGAGAAGAAAAGATCCAGCTATATAAATTGAGAAGATATGAAAATCATTGTTTGAAGAAAGAGATGAAAGTGGGGAAAGTCTGAGGTATTTGACCTGAGAGAAAATCAAGTATCCTCCATAGTAAAGCTGTGCAGAATTTTCGACATGGAGATTTTTCTGATAACATGTCCATCTCTATTTCCCTAGTTTATCTGCAGGCCAATCCACCCATCCTTCCCCTCTACTTTCCTACATCACTTACTCTTTCTATAGGTCATCAAATACTATACGTGAAACAACAGATGCTTGACTCTGTTATCAATGTTTCAGACATCAGATTTCTGAACTCGATGAGGATTTACAAGCAATTATTTATTTTTTTTAGTCTAAAAGTGGTGAACTGGAGGTATGACACAGAAAGAGACCATTTAAGTCCAGGGAACTTTGAATCTCCTGAAGTAGAACTTCCGTGTATCTCATTAAAAATATTGGTTCAATTCTCACTCCAGCCACTATTAAATGTATTCATTCCTGACAGTGTGGTAAAGGCGTCATTGCTCAAAGTTGGAAGAATTCCAATGAATTGAATTGCTGAGTTGAAAGAAACTACTGAATAGAAAATTATACCTTTTTCTGGATCATTTGCCAAGATGGACTCAAACTACCACCTAACTTGCTTTTTACGATTTAAAGTAACTTTTTATTTAATTTTATTCAAAGAACCTTGCATCATGGCAAGATATCTCTTTAAGCAGGGCATCATTATAAATTAGAATCTACACATGGTACATGAATTTCATCAACAACAGCCCAATTCTATCCTTCACCATGTAACTGTCGGCATTTACCCAATTATCCCATCTCCTACACTTTCTCTTATGGTCTTCACTGATTGGATTCTATAGGCTAAAATCTATGATTGTTTGATTTGGTTTATTTGGTTTCACCATCTACCTTGTATCAATGAATATTTCCTTGTGAATATAAAGCTCTTTCCTTGAGAAGTGGAGTCTATTTCTGCACTTTAAATTCTGGACTGCACTTGGATATTTTCCTTCCTTGGCCAGAAGAGATTTTTGAACATGATATTGTGTGTCAAGGGACATTGATGAGATTTTGCTTTTCTCTCTTGGCTCTGCCTCTGTCATGTGATGTGTCCAGCTAGCCTGTTCTACGAGATGACATGTGGAGCAGAGTGAGATTTCTCCAGTCTTGGTCACTGTAGACCAGTCTACAACCAGCAAGTCCTCAAAGTGAAAGAACTCAAAGTATCTCCACCTGAGTCACACCTGACCACAATCACACAAGGAAACTCACAGAGACAAAATGACTCTCCAACATAGACTACCCTGTAAATAAAGCAAAACTTTATCTCAAGTCATTTACTTTGAGGATGGCAGAACCTGAATCAAATTTGCATATGCAAAAGTCAATGTAAATTAAAAGTGTGGCATTAATAAACTGTTCCTTCTCATCCTTGGTATTTGTTCTGGTATTTGGATACAGCATTTATGATTACCAGGATATCCATATTTATTTAAGGTATTGCTAAAACTCTCCTTGCTGACAAAAGCCAAGTGTGAGTTCTTTTAGAAGTAGTGAAGGCAGCTTTTATATGCATGGGCTCAGTTGGAATTCTCTGAAAAAATTTGAGCCCCAAATGAAAGTGGGGTACACTTTTATAGGTTTAGGGGGAGGAAAAGGTGCAAATCAAAGCAGGAGTGACAAGAAGGAACCCAAATTAATTGTAATATGCATAAGATTTTGGTGGTGTATGATTAGGGAAGTTTTTACCTTATCAGCTGTCTGTGCATTTCAAGAGACAAAGGAGTGCGAATTAAGGTTGGCGTGACAAGCAGGAACTCAATGTTAACTGAAAATTTTCCACATAGACACAGTATACATAAGATTCACTTGCAAATAAGGAGAGTTGGTGTCTATTGTCTCATTGATTATCATGGCTGCTAGATTGGAGGGCAGGTCCCTCCTCTTTCCAAATTCTGATGAATCTCCTGGCAGTGGGAAATAGCTGCATTTTGGCAGGAAAACAGTGTGGTGATGGGAAACGGTGGCAGAAAAATGGAGGCAGCAAAATGGCAGCGGGTTTTTCTCCTCAGCATCTGTATTAAAAATGCCCACCAATGAGTTTTCCTTCCAGGTTACTGGTAAAAGTTGCAATGCAATAATTTTTGCAATAATTTGACCCTTATCACAGGAGTCTATTATCGAAGCATTGTCTATCTGGAATTCACACTGCTTTGCGAATCATCTCTTAATCAGAAGGATTGTCCAGAGTTAAGAGGGAAAAAAATAAATGATAGCTTTGAAGTCACATTACAATGCTACTTACACAATGTGATGCTTATAAAACATTTCATAAGGAAGAGATGTTAAGTTTAAGGCATTGGAAGAAGTCTCTGGAAGTTTTCATGCAGAGTCAACAATATCATTTAATTAAGCAACATACACTGTCCCCTAGTATCAACATGGATTCTAACCTGCAGTTAATAAATCCTGAGTCATGGACACTTAGTACCCAATATTCAATGAGTATACATATGAAATAGGGAATAAACTTGTTATGGCTCCCAGAGCTACCCAGCCTAAGGCATAGCACATATCAACTGCAGAATGTTCCAAGGGACACAGATGCCACTGAGATAACCTTAGATCTGCCCAGTAAAACCTTGGCTGGAGCGGTTTCTGTTAATCTGCTGAGATCTAGGAAGAAGTTAAATGTCAAACAAGATAGCTTAAAACATTCAGGGTGTGGCCACTACTTCTATAAACCGCTTATGATAATCACTTGTTAAACTTATGTACATACCCAAGGACACCAAAAAAAAAAAAAACTAAATTATAAATACCCTGCGTTATTGGGTTCTGGGTTGTATGATTTGGGTCTGTTTTCCCCATACAACCACAAGCTAAAACTCCTCCTAAATTCTCTTTAACTCTTGTATATCTCTCTGATCTCGTAGGCCACATTGGAACACATACACCATCAAAATACGTTAATAATAAAACATGGTATGTCTGAATTTGCTACATCATGTTTCTACTCATGATTTTAAAGTCACGTTAAATCAGTTGATTTATTCAAATCAAATGTTTTCTGTGCAGATTTCATTTAGAACATTTTAGCCACAGTCTTTGCTTTCCTTCTCTGACAAATTCCATGAAACTGAGAGGAAAAGAGCACAGGATTATAACGATTATAAACCCCACGACCACCTGTAAACAGACTTGTATAATAAAGTAAACTTTAACAGAAAATGTCATTAAAACTGTGATTTAAAAAGGAATGATGGACGCTGAGGCAAAAAATTTTCAGAATTTCTTCTACAACAAAAATACAAGAAGAATCAATTTGACTAATGCACTGTATTCCATAAAGTTAGCGCAAGTCATCATTATTTGAGGCAAATAGGAGTCCCCAAATTATTTCTCATCAAGACTGAGAATAAATCTGGGTAATAAGAAAGAGGAAAAATTATTGGATAGCAGAAAATATAATAAAGGAAGTCACTTAAGATTTTTGTAGCTTTGTAAATCCTACTGTGCTTGCTTTTCACTTTTTAATTGTTTCACCCTTTCTTTTGGTTAAATGGATATTTGCATTTTAATATATTGAAATAACATCTCAGTCTGTGTGCATTTATGCCACACCCACCACCACAGATCTAATTTCCTTTACCACTACCTTATTTTCTTCTTTCTTGCCTCCAACTACCCCTTTCATACCTACAGCTTTGTGTATTGTAAATTTTGGTGTCATTTTTCTGTTCTGTCTGGTTTCTTTATAATCCACTTATGTCTGAAATCATACTGTAATTTTCTTTTTCTTTATGACTTATTACACTTAGCATAATCATCTCTGGTTTCATCCATAATGTTACAAAAGAAAAACTTACGTTTTTGGACCATTGTATATAAATCCATTGAGTATATAGACCTCCGCTTCTTTATGCAGTCATCTGTTGATGGGCATTTAAGTTGTTTCCACATCCTGGCTATTGTGAATTGCACTGTCATGAACCTAGGATTGCAAATATTTCTAATTTGTGTTTTTGTATTCTTTGGATAAATGCCAAGAATTGTGGTTTCTGTATTGAATGGTAGAGCCATCGTTATTTTTTTCAAGGTAATTCCAGTTTTCCAAAGACGTTGCACTAATTCATATTCTCAACAATAGTAAAGGAAGGTTCACATTACTCCAAAGCCTCTCCAACAGTTCTTATTTCCATTCTTTTAGACATAGGCCATTCTCACTAGTAAAAGATGGCATCCCATTGTATTTTTAGTTTCATTTCATTGACAGTGAGTGAGCTCAAGCATGTTTTAGGTGTCTACAGGTCATTTGTGTGTTTCCTGTAGGGAAGTGTCCATTCAGCTCTTCTGCCTATCTGTTGTGTGGGACTTTTCTCTTTTTGTCATTGAAATATGAGTTCTTTCAATATTTGGGGGATTAAGCTCTTGTTTATGTTGTGCAAATATCTTCTCCCATTCTGTGGGTTACCTTTCATTTTAGTGGTAATATCTTTAGCTATACCTAAACTTTTTCATAGTAGTTTCTTTTATTCCTAATTTTTCCAACACCATTTTTCAAACAGATATATGCAGAAAACAGAAGAACAGTGGATGAATCACTCTTCCTGGCTTCAAACTACACTCCAGAGTAGTTATTCTCAAAACGATATTAAATTATAATCTAAACAGGCTGACAATGGAATAAAGCTGAGAATCTAAAAATAAAGTCACATCTATTGGGTTAGTTAATCTATCACAGAGGCGACAAGAGCACATGATGGGGAAAAAAATTTGAAAAATCGAACAATCCAGAATAATGAAAAGGATAGTGTTCTTCTTTCATATTTTCTGGCTGCCAGACATTGAGTTCTGTAATCACGATACTTCTTCCCTCTGAGATACTTCTTCCCTCAGAACTCCCTTTATGTCTTTCTACCTGAGACTGTAGAAGGAGGGATTCAACATGGATGTGACCACTGTGTATATCACTGAGGCCGCTGCACTTGCATGTGTGCTCTGGGAACCAGCAGAGCTAAGATACACTCCTAGGATTGTACTGTAAAAAATGGGAGACCACCGAAAGTTGAGAAGCAAACTAGGAAAATGCTTTATACTTATCCTGAGAAGACAGTCTATGTGTAGAGGAAGCTATCTTAGAGTAAGAGTAATGGATACCAGCCAGGGCACCACCATCCAACATATCAGTTTCAAAATATATTACTACATTACAAGAAAAGTGTCAGAACAGGCAAGTATGATCATCTGGTTGTATAGAAGAAAGAAGCCACACCCCCAGTTTCTAGCCGCTGTGGACCAGCTTGAATACCACCAATCCATGAGTGCCTTGCAGTCTGGGCTGGCTGGAAGATATTGGCCAGATAAAAGGACTTTTCTTTTCACCTAAAAATGGAGTCCTATATGCATTTTGCAATTATGTGAATCCTGTGTGTTGCCCATGTGAGGAATTCATGAATAACTGTGTTCCATTCATAATTCCTATTCTAATTTACACCTCCTCCTCTCCATAACTCTATAAAATTGTACCCCAAAATTGCTTCTGAGCTGAGATTATATCTGGGCACGAGTGTAATAAAGCTGCCTTCACTACTTCTAAAGGAGCACCTGCTTGGCTTTGTGGGTAGAGAGAGCTGTAACAGTTGAGTTCACAGAAAAAATGTAAGATTTGCACATCTATACAGAATGACAACGAAAACACCATTAAGCTTTCTAATAAGTAATTCAATGCACTCATGATCCAGGGCACCAGACCAGCAGACTGCAGACTGGGGTTTCATGATCACTGTGTAATTGAGGGAGTGACATATGGCCAGGAAGAAATCACAGGCCATAACAGTCAGGCGAAAGTTGTCCAGTACTCCAAAGTGTATGAAAAAGTACATCTGTGTGATGCATCCTGCCTAGGATTACCTTGCTTTGTGTCTGGATGTTGTACAGATCTTAGGGATGGTGGTGGAGCTGAAGCATATGTCTATAAATGACAGATTGGAGAGAAAGAAGTACATGGGTGTGTGGAGATGGGGGTCAGAGATGGTGGCCAGAATGATGAACATGTTCCCACATAAGGTGACCAGGTACATGAACAGCAACAATGTAAAGTGGAAGGTTGGAATTCTGGGTCTACTGAAAATCCTATGAGAAGAATTTCTGAAATTAGTGTATAATTCCCTGGTTGTATATAGTTGATGTGACCATCAAAATGAGAAGCATGATCCAATTATGCCTTATTAGAATGGCAAATATGCTATTTTTGCATTCTATACTAAAGAAATTAGTTAATAAAATAAATTAATAGTTATATTTTATATGAAAATATGAGTGTACTAAATGTGCAACAAAAAAGAAGTTAAATTCTAGAATGCATTTATGAAAAACTCATAGTACACATCATACTCAATGGAGAAATACTAAGCTTTTCTCCTGTGATCTGGAGCAAGGCAAGGGCATCAATTTTCATAACACTTATACAACATAACACCAGAAGTTCTGGTCACAGAGATTAAAGAAAGAAACAAAAATAAAAAGCATCCAAATTGGAAAGTAAGAAATAAATATATCTCTGTATGCATGCGATGTGATCTTATAAATAGAAAAGTCACATAAATGTCAAGGATAAGGATCATCAGAGAGGCTCACTCAAGATTCAACTCCTTCACATATGTCCCAAACACACTGGTTATTACACCCTCTGTGCTCTCAATACCAATGACACGGCAGTTATTGAATCCAAATTGCTCCTAGGTCTCCTTGATGAAACAAAAGAGTGGCAACCATAGAATTAAATGAAAACCAAAAACTAAAGCCTTACCAGAACCTACTAGAATGGAAAAGAGAGAGGAGGGGCGGGAGAAGGAATGAGTGGAGAGAAAGGGCAAAAAATCATGTTACTCTAACTAAATGCAAACACAGAGACATACATCTTTGAGCAACACATAATTTCATGGAAATAAGATATGTAAAAGGAGACTGAAAACTCTCAAGAAACCAAACTTAAATACATATTAGAGAGTGGTCCAACATAATTTTAAAAAGCTATTGTGAAGAACTCGGAGGTACAAGAAAATTCATAAAAGTAACTCAGGCAATTCAGGAATGAAAGTAACAAACCGAGAAGTACTTTACCAGAGAAAATGAAATGATACAAGAGCTATCTGAGTCCATTAGGTAAGGCAACAGCAGAATGGTGGGTATCCCAGAGGGCAAAGAGAAGGAGAAGGGAGCAGAGAGCTTATTTTAAAAGTCACATCTGAGAACATCCCAAACCTGAGAAGGCAACTGAACATAAAAGTTAATGAAGCTAACAGAACACAGGTAAGCTAGATGCAAAAGACCTACAAGAGACATAACAGTAAAACAGTCAAAAATCAATGATACAGTAAAACTATTAGAGGCAACTAGGAAAGAAAAAATATGTAATCTACAAAGCATCCACATTAGGATATCATCAGACTTTTAGCTAAAACCCTACAGTTCAGGAAGAGTGGGAGAACATATCACAGGTTAAAAAAATACTATCCAACAATATCCTAGAAAGCAAAATTGTCCTTCAGATTGAAAGGAAATAGAAAGGCTTTCCCTAACAAACGGCAGCAAGTGGCACCCTGATTGATCTGCAACCATCAACATTGTGGCGAGATCCTCGAATATCAAAGAATTAGATTATTGTTAACATTTTTAAAAAATTGCTGTTTATTTAAAAAGAAACATGCTCTTGTGCATTCAATAGATTATAATATGGTATTAATAGAACTTATAATTACTGGGAAACCAAAAAATTACAAGAAATAATTTTGATGTGATGTATACTTTATTGCAGTGGTCTGGGACTTAAGCAACACTATCTCTTGGGTAAATATATACACTCCAACTAATTCTTCGAATTACATAAAATGGATTAGTTCCAAGAAATATGCAACTTACCAAGACTGAACCATAGAGAAATGTGAACAGACTGATTACTAATAAGGAGATTGCACAGTAGTCAATAATACCTCCCAACAGACAGAATTCAAGAAGCATATCATTTCACTGGTGATTTCTATCAATTTTTACTCACTATATCACCATTTATTACAGAGGATGCTGAAACACGTGAAACAACAGTCAGAAAAGAGCCGCACTGCAGGTATGTGAAAAAGGCGAGCAGTACACCTTTCTCACCAAATCTCTGTATGTTCACCAAATCTGAAATTCTCCAAAGGCCCCTTCTCTTTGTTTTATCCAGGTTTAATTTCATAAGAATAACTGATTACAATCAAATATTTAAAGTAAAAATAATATCAATCCTTCTCAACATTGTTCAGAAAATAGGAGACAAGGGAATGATTTTAAATGTACCCTTTGAAGTCTGCAACCATAATGTTAAACCAAGATGAGGACATCAGAAGAAAAGAAAATTAAAGGTCAGTATCCCTGACGAACAGAGGTGCAAAAATTTTCAGCAAAATATTAGTAAAACAAATTTAAAAATACAGTAAAAGGATCATACATTCTCATGACCGGGACTTATCCAGCTATAAAAGGATGGTTTGACATCCACAAATCAATGAGATGCATCACATTACAAAAAGATGGATAAATATGATCATTTCAGTTGATTTATAAAAGACATTTAACAAAATTCAACACTAATTTATGAGAAAAATGTTCCTCAAGTGGTTATAGAAGAAATATTCCTTGAGTAATAAAGGTCATAAAGACAAACCCACAGCTAGCATTATATTCAATGGTGAAGAGCTGAAAGATTTTGCTGTAAGATCAAGAACAAGCAAAGTTGCCCACTCTCACCACTTTACATAGTACAGGAAGACCTAGATAGAACATTAGGCAAGAAAAATAACCTAAAGGCATCCAAATTGGAAAGGAAGAGGCAAAGCTGTCAGTATTTGAAAATCACATTTCTTATATAGAAAATCCCAAAGACTGCACAAAAATACTGTTAGAACAAATACCAAATTCAGTAAATCTGAAGGACATATTATCAATAAACTAAAATTCATTGCAATCTCTGAACTAATAATGAACTATTGGAAAGAAAAATTAAAAAAACAATTCAAATTGTAATCTATAATCACACAGAATGCATAGAATGCCTAGGAACAAAGTGAACCAAAGAGGTGAAGCATTTGTACACTGGAAACCAAAAGACATTAATGACAAAATGTGAAGAAATTCTTAATAAATTGAAGGTATGCCATGTTCTTAGAATAGAAGAATTAATATTATTAAAGCGTTCATATCCCTCAAAGCCAGGTAGAGAGTCAATGCAATCCCTCTCAAAATTCCAATGACATTTTGATAGCTACATTAAATGTATATATTTATATGTATATATAACTTATATGAACTCACAACGGCCCCAGCTAGCCCTAATAATCTTGATAAATAAGATGTAAATATGGTGCTTTTTGATTCCAAACCATATTATGAAAATGTTAGCAACCAATCTAGAATATTGTCACAAAACAGAAACAGACTTTAATGGAACAGAAGACAGAACCCAAAAATAAACCCACACGGTTATACTCTTTTAAATTGATGGGGACAAGAATATACACTGGGAGGAGAAGCTCTTCAGTAAATGGTGATGGGGGAACTGGAAAGTACTGTGCAAAAAAATGAAACTAGACCACTCTCTTATATCACACCCCAAATGTAACTCAAAATGGATTAAAGATTTGTTCATAAGACCTGAAACTTTAAAGTTCTGGGTAGAAAATATACACAGTAAGCTCCTTGATATCAGTCATGATGTTTGTTTTTATTTATTTTCATACCAAAAGCAAAGATATACAGAAGGGACTACATCAGACTGAAAAGTTTCTGCGCAGCAAAGTAAACCATTGACAAAAGGAAAAGTCAACCTACTTGAGAAAAAATATTTAAATTCGTCTATCTGATAAGGGGCTCATATCCAAAACATATAAATAATGTACACAACTTAATTGCAAAAAGTGAAAGCAATCCAATTAAAAAATGGACCGAGGACACAGACTAGTGGAATAGTGGTTCGTTCTGCTGCCCCCAGTTGAGTGCAGCCCATATACATGCCAAGGGTCCATGTTCATGTCCTCAAGTCAGGGGAACAAAAAAGATGCACAAGTAGATAAAAATCAATGAAGTGCTTATTCCTACTCTCTGTTCCAGCATGACTGTTTACTTTCCTTCGTTCCTTCCTGTACTTTTTCTTTAAAAAAAATAGAAGAAGAAAAATATTAGAGGGTCAGAATAGCCCTTTTTCCAGAAATAGCCAACAGGTACATAAGAGCTCAACATGAATAGTCATCAGAGAAATGCAAATATACAAATCAATGAGATCACCTCAAGCTGTTCAAATTATCATTAAAAATATAAGAGATAACAAATGCTGGTGTGATTGTGGGGGAGCAGAAACTTTTGTGCATTATGATGGGAATCAGTTGGTGCAACAGCAATGGATAAAGTATAGTGGCTTCTCATAAATTAAAAAAAAACTAACATGGTACAGCAATGCCACTTCTGAGTATTTATACAAAGAAAACAAAAATAGTAACTCAAAAATGTATACATGCAAAGTGGTGGCCTGTTTTTCATCACAGAAGTGTTATATAGCATATTTGGAAAATATTCTGAAGACAACTTTAAATATTAAAAATGCAGATATTCTGTAAGTCAGAGTGTCTCCATCTCTGTACTGCTGACAGCATAGGTGAGTCTTCTCTGGGCAAAACAGAATGTTTAGAGCGTCCCCGACACCTCTCCATGTGACAGCCAAAAATACCTTTGAACTTCACTAAGTGTCCCTAGAGACATAACAGTCCCCAGGGAGAACCAGAGTGTTAACAGAAAAATCTCAGAATATTCTTGATATAATATCAATTTGATGAGAAAGAATATAAAAGATCACCAAGCAAGGCCGCACCCTGAAATATAATGCAGACATTCAAATTAAAAATCAGTTTTATACCTGTGGACAAGAGGAAAGTCTTTTGCTTACTATATTGTATGATGGGAAGAGGGTGACAAGGTAGAAAAGGCTACAGCAAAGCATAAGGATCACTTTCAACATGCAGAGAAGTGCACTTCATACATTTGTCTAAAAAGTTGTGTGCATGTGTGCATAATACAAAACATGAATTTTAAGAGAAATTAATAATTTATTGAACAGACAGTGGTGGTTTGAATACAATTCTGTGAAGCAGAGAGCAGATACTAATAACTGAATGAAACACTGTAGTTGTGGTATGCCTGATAGAGTAGTGGCTGAGTCTGCCACCTCTAGCCAGTGCAGTCCACGCACATCACAAAGACCTGGATTTGTATCCCTGGGTGGAGAGAAACAACCAAGATGAACAAAGAATTAACATGAATAAAAGTGCTTCTTCCTCCTCTTTCTTCCTGCCTGCATCCTTCTTTTAAAAAAGAAAATAAAAGAAACACTGTAATTGCAAATCTCAAGCTCGCTTTTTAGAGAGTAACACAAGAGTAATAAATTAAAGACACCAAGTGGGTCACTGAAACAAGAGCAATTGGTAAAAGACTTGGAAGCAAAGGAATATAATAAGAAGTCTCTTAAGTTGTGGGAATGAAGCTATGTCTAAAGTGACCATTTCATCTTAGGTAAAGATATAATCATTCAAATTTGTTTATGAAAAAAGATGATCTTTCATCCAATGATAAGGAATAATTTCTTAAAGATGGTTGAAGATAATACCACAACTAAAAATGCATAAAATCTCTAAAAGCTGAAAGGCAAAATAAAGAATACCAGAAATGTGAAAACATGTTAGAAATAAATAATTAAATAGATGATGTCTTCCTTCACATGAAGCAAAACTTACTACATTTAAAAAGCAATGGGGAGCTGGGAGAGAAAACATGGCTGCATTATAGATTTGACAACACAAAATTTAACACATCCCCAAATATCTCCATATGTACATAAAAGAACTAATTCAAACAACAACTTTAGTGAAAAATGTCAATTGTAATGTTTGAAGGAAAGTCATCAAAAATGAAATATAACCTATGAAGCAAAATACAAAAATAAAGAGCTTACATAGTTAATTTACAGTAAGGTATACGCAATAATGTCGATTAACAATAAAAGTAGGAACATGATCCCCAAGAAAGAATAGCTACTAATTAAAGATCTTTAGTGAATCCCTAAAATAAAAGAAGTCACTGCATGATTCAGCATCAGAGAAATGCAAATAAAAACCACAGAGCTATCACTGTGAATAGCCGACCTAAGAAATACTGGAAACAAGTATAGGAAAGGGTGTGGAGGGAAAGAAACCTATACTGTTGGTAAAAATATAAATGAGTGCAAACTCTTTGGAAAACACATTACAATACCCAAGACATGGAACAACTTAAATGTTCATCAGCAGATGATTGGATAAAGAAACTATGATCTATGTGGAATTCTATGCAGCTGCTAATAAAGATGGAATTGTGTCCTTTAAACAACGTAGATGGAATTGGAGGTGACTTTGTTATGTGAGATAAACTTAAAAGAAGTGCCGGATGGTTTTACTCATATGTGGAATATAAAGAAACAAAAATACTGAACAGAAAACTCTCAGTAAAATTCAGAGGCTGCAGAACTGTGGCAATAAGGGTATAAGGAAGGTGACAGAAAAAGGGAAGGAAGGAGGGACAAGATAGTAGTAAGAGGAACTAGAATCCTGGCAGTGGGTGTGGTGTGAAATACATACAGAATGAGGTGTGAATTCAATAGTCTGCAAATCATATAGCCATGGAAATAATGAAGTATTGATAAAAATGAGCTACAATCAGTATCATTTCCAGAGAACCAGCTATGAGTCAGACCCTGGTCAGTGCTGGTGACATTTTTGTAATATTTTGAAGAGATTTTACCCAGTTATATATTTCTATATTGATGTAAATATGGGGGAATGATAGGTGTTTTTTCCTCCATCTAGCCTTCTAAAATGACTTCTTAGTTGTAATAGCTTTCCATAATTTAAGTAACCAACACTGTCATCTTAAAATGTGAACAACTTTTACGTAAGGTTTTTTTCTGTATTAATTTGAGGTTTCATAACATTGTTGTATGGTGACGGTGACAGACATTTGTCTGAAGTATGAACCTCTTGGCAAATCCTCACATTTTATTCTATCAGATCTAATGTTAGCTAATGAACAAAAAGTGATTTTATCACAGTTAATATCCTTTTGTAAGTTCCTCAGAAATATTTTTCATGTAGTACATTTATCTCTTTAAAGGTGATCCTATCATATTTGGAGGAGGGTTACCTATCAGTATGCTTTATATGTGATACAAATATTCTCAGTATATATTGTTCATTGCTTTCTTTTGTCAAATGTTTTTATTTACCCTATTTGGTTTGCTTGATATTGATAAATATATTTGATTGCTGCATTTTCCGTAAATTAATATATCTTGATGTTTTTCTTATGTGACTGTGTAACAAACTATTATATTTGTCATGAAATGGATTTCATAAGCAACTAGTGTGAACAACTAAATAAAAATGAAATAAAGATGCTTCTTCCTCCTCTCTTTCTGTCTGCAATTTTCCTTTTAAAAGAAGAAAATAGATTTTATGAGATTCCACAATTACTAATTTAGCTCCATGTCTCTCCTGAGAGAAAAAAATTAGATGTTAACTCAATTTCATGATTGAACCATTATACTTTTTAGTTGAATGGGTGTGTAGAGATTATGACAATCTCACAGCTTAAGGAGATTATGAATAGACCTATCCATTTTTATTATTTATAATAATTATTATTTGTTCATATACAATGATAATTATTTCAAAAGCATTTTTTTTAAAGTACGATTGGATTAAAGATGCCTGATAAGACAAGGCTGGTTGACCAGATGTGTTAAACTTTGAGCATAAAATTAGTTTTCATGAGTAGGTTTTCCAGTGAGGGTGGTTAGTGGAGAATATGGTAGTTAGCTGGAAACCCAAATTTATAGAAAAGAGAGGAGAGACAATTAAGCCAATATATTATCTCACCAATACATTGGATTCAGAAAAAAGGTAAACAAGTTTATGAGTTCCTGAGGTTGATCATTGAACAGGTCTTGTTTCTGTCTCTGTCTAGGCACTCCTTTATGTGGAAATGTCAGGGTAGGATATGCTTCGAGTTCTTGGTTTAGTCCCAGAAAGAACTAAAGATTTTCCAACAAGTGGCACACAAGAAAAGTCTATTTATAAGCAATAAAAAAGTAAAGCAAAGAAAGAAAAAGCACTCTATCTAAAGAGTAGGCAACTGACACAAGCTTACTGCAACAGTAGTCTCCCTGGTGGGAGTTTGCATGAGTGAAGAAGCAAAAGGGATAGAGTCGATGCTACTCCATTGGGTGAAGCAAAAGGGAGAGAAGGAGAGGGGTTTATGCCTGGGGCAAGACAGCCAAGCAGTAGAGTCCAAAGCTGCTTCATTTGAGCAGTCAGAATCTGAAGCTTTCAAACTGTTCTTCAGTCTTTTGAGGGTCTTGAAAGAGACGGGGCTTCCTAAACAATCAATGATTTATGGTGACCATGACCTGGAGTCTTAGGAATTGAACTTGCTTTCTGAGACTTTGTTGTTGCTCCCAAGATACTTGGGGAAAAGCTAAAGATACGGATTACTCACAATTCCCAAGTCCCTCTTTGCCTAGTCTGGGAGAGTAGATAATTTAAACTGCAAAGGGACTCTAAAAGATGGTATTAAAGTCTGTGTTATGGGGTTGTGATAGAAAAAATTCCCATCTTGAGTTGTAGACATCTGAAGCTCTCCCAGCTATGGAAGGAAGCTCCCAGTGTTTTTTTAATAATAGATTTTGTGTGCGGGAAGGGCTAGTTGGATATACTCTGTAATTAGTTTTGTTATTCCTTGCAGTGGTAAAACAAGGGGAAATGTGAAATTCAGGTGATCAGAACATAAACACTCTCTAAAGCAATTCTCTAAAGTCGGTCCTAACAAAGGGGCAAGGGGTCTTTTCGCTTCTGGATGCTATTCCACCGATCAAAACCTGAAAACTGTTTGAGGCTTCCATATTTCTACTACTGGACTGTCTGAGAAACCAGAGATTGAATCTATTCTCTGTACTCTGTACCTGATCACTGTCTTTGGGAACCTGCTCGTCATCCTGGCCGTCATCTCTGACTCCCACCTCCACATGCCCATTTACTTTTTAATATCCAACCTGCCATTTTTAGACATCAGTTTCACCTCCATCTAACACCTTTCAGATCATCCAGACACAGAGCAAAGTCATAACCTATGCGAGATACATCCCACAGATCAATCTTTTCACACACTCTGCAGGACCATATATGTTCCTCTTGACCATGATGACCTATGACCACATCGAGGCCATGTGCCAACCCCTGCACTACAAAGTCATCATGAGCTCCTGGTTTTGTGTTCGGTTACTCTTGTTGACCTGGATCATGAGATTCCTGGGGTCCTGCCTAAACATTTAAATGTGCTGGAAGTTTCTGTGTGGTCATCCCTGAGGTCCTCACCCTCACCTCTTGAGAACTTCCATCAAGAGCATCATGTTACATATTATGACTGGAGCTTTTTATCCTCTTGCCTGGATCCTTTGTTCTTATTCCCAAATTGTTTCTTCTAAACTGGGGATCTCAGCAGTGGAAGGGAAGTATAAAACCTTTTTCACCCATAAGTCTTAATTCCCTGTTGTCCCTCATTCTATGGGTACTGCCTGGGTTTCTACGTAGACACAGGCTTCTCAGACATGACTGGTGGTCTCAGTCCTGTACACCATGATCACTCCTTTGCTTACACCTTAATCTACAGCCTGAGGAAGAGATGCATAAGAAAGCACTGAGAAGGCTTCTCAGCAGTGAGCCATCTTCCTGATTACAGTGGCAATGCTCTGTGCCTGGACAAGTGTGACCCGGGGCAGAGAAACAGAGCACTTACTAGTGTGGACACTTAGGTTTCCCTGCCTTGGTTGAAATGCTGGTGTAATCTTCAATCAAGTATGATTCTGAGAAAAATGTTCAACTTCCATGAACCTTCATTTCTCCGTCCATGAAACAGATCTATAACGATGAGTGGTTCATGAGGGTAGCAGAATATTATGATATAAAGAAGTATTTCTCAGCCTTAAATCAATTTAAATTTGGACTGCCTCATCCCGACCTTTATGGGAGGGGGCGCAGTTGTTGTGTGCATTGTAGGGTGTTTAGCAGTGTCTCTGTTCTCCAATTATTTGATGTCTATAGCATCACCAGCCAAATTATAACAACAAAATATTGTATCCAGATATGAATAAGTGTTACATGGGGTCGACATCACCCCAGTTGAGAACCAAGGGGGGCTGTCTCCCCAAAATGATGATAATGTTAGAAAAATGCAGTTTAGAAAAAGATGCTGTGTATTTGTTCTCAATATAATTCTATGTTGTTGATTTAAAAAAAACATGAAATTGTGCTCTGTGAAACTACCTAGAGGGAACGGAGAGGTTTGTGTTAAGTTAGACAAGCCAGAAAGAAAATGAGAAGTATAGGATTGTTTCACTCATATGTAGAATATGAATAAAACAGACAAATCTTAACAAAATACAGAAGATACAGAGAGTGACTATGGGGTGAGAGGTGAAGGAAAGAGGGACCAAGGTGGCAGTGAAAGGCACTGGGACACTGAAGTTAGGTGAAATATGAAATGCACCCAGACTGAGATATGAGTTCAATGTCCTAAAAATTATATAGTGATGTGAAACAATAAAATAATAATAAGTAAATAAATGAAATGAAAATGTTTTAATGAACATTTGATAAATTGGATATCGTTCAAAAAAAATTTCCTTAACAATGCCTAAAGGAATGTTAACAGGCAAAACAAATCAGGAAGAGTTATTTTCACAATACAGACTGGATAGAGGATTAGTATCTAGATACATAAAGAACTATTAAATGGTTGAGAGAGAGGTCTGTCATGTTTTCTTACTGTTTCATAGGTTAGATCTTAAAAATTGTACTGTTGGTGGTAAACTTAGTGCATCATATTGATTTTTGACAATGCACACCTTAAACGTACATAAAGTTATGATGTATTTTCCTTCAATTTTTTTTAAATAGAAGTTGTGCCAAAGCCATGGGAATTGTTCTGCCAGCATTTGAGTGTGATCAGATCCCTGACCATAAAACAAGTCAAGGATGCCTAGGATATACATGGTCTTAAAAATGTGTCTGCTCTTGCCTTTGATAGACAAAGAAATTCCATCTAAATCTTGAAACAATTCTCATGGGAGAGGATGTTGAAGGTCAAACCCACGGAGAAAAATACCACAGCTTAGGGGTCCAGAGATTGCTCCCTCACTCCTGGGAACCAAATTGTTCAAAGATTAAAGCTAACCATGGAATTATTGATTCAATGATTTTGCATTCTCACTTGAAATGATGCAACTTCTAAGGACCCAGAATCTATATGTTCCTGACTCTTCTCACATACAGCTGAGCTGTCGCAGGAAGAGGAAGAGAGCAGATGTCCGACACCAACAGCTTACACTTCCTCGGAGCTGAGTTAAACTTTCTCAGGGAGAATAGGACCCAAGGATCTAGAGACTCAAGGATGACATCGGAGCATCTGCTTGGGAAACAGGCATGAAAGCAGGTAGAGGATGAAAGGCAATGGTGTAAATGGGAAAAACACTGTTAGCAGTTCATTAACTTAACACATTCTGAACAAATTAATCTCTTCTCTCTCCATTTCTATTGGATCCCAATTCTTGGGGCTTCTCATTTTCCTAATAGAAACTAACTTTCTCTCAGTTGCCAACATTTCACAGTTTATTACCCAGTCACTTTTGTCATTTTTCAAGAGACAGTCTAAATGCTCCTGAAATCTTTCAAGTATGAAAGCTGATAATTCATTTGTTCAAACAGGAAACCCTCAGGGAATTCGCATAGCTAACACTTAAAAGTCTAGCATATACAACTGTATATGTCTCATGACACAAAGTCATGTATCTGTCTGTGTCCATTTTTTAAATTATAATAATAAGCAGCACTACTTCCTAAAGTTAGTATGGAGACTGATTAAAGGAGATGATGCATGAAACAATTTAACACTCTCTGTCACCTGGAGAGCATTATGCATATTAATTATCAGTGCATGACTAGAGACACATTCATTTGATAAAACAAAAGAATTGATATGATCAAATAAACTAAGGTTTAAAAACAGAGTATATGTGCTTGACACAGGAGAGTCCTAAAGAAATGTTAAATTACTTAGCAAATGCCTGAAAATTTATAATCCAGGAAACTTATATTTTTGTTAATATCTATGAAACGACTGTGATCTATTTCTGAGAGAGCTACTGCACATTTGAATACTGCTGCATTATTTTTTCACTTTCCTGTTAATTTTTATGTTTGAATTATTTCATTTTTACAGTAATAATACAGAGAAGTTGAATCATGATGAAAATCTGTGGAAACAGAAATGAGTAATGACTGCAGTACATTCTGAAGGTACTGTATGAACTATTTTAAAGCCACTTTAAGAGGACTACTGGGTTTAACATATTTGGGGTTTTTTTAGTTGTCATAGTCTGTTAAAACTCATCTTCCACTGTCAATTCATTACCTGTGGACAATGCATTATCTTCAATGAAGAGTTGTCCATTCATTATTTATTTCTCGTCTTGGTTGGAACTTCTCATGAATTGATAACCAGTAAAAACAAGTAGACCTTCTTTTCCTCATTTGTAGATACAGGGGAATACTTCTATTGTTCCTGATACAGAGTCCCACCAGAGTATTTGGGGAGGTAAGCTTTGTTGTTTATTTAGTTTCTACCTTAATTATAGATATGATATCTTCCATCCTGAATTAATTTTGAATACAATTACATAAATAAATTCATATCTAGAGATTTTCCAATGTTAACATGGAGTTATCATTAATGTTATCTTGCAAACCTGAACATTTCCTTACATTTGTGTTCATGTTTCTCACTCTTAATTTCAAGCATTTGTTCTTTTGCTTTTTATCCCTTTCATTAGACCTCTGTCTAAATTTGTCTACACGTTTATTTTTGCAAAGAATAAATTCTGTTATGCATTTCTCATTTAAGAATTTTTCTTCTGTGTAATTCAATAACCCTGCTTTTATTTCTGTTTTAATCAGGTTGTTTTGTGGAAATTTTATTAACAATATCTTAAATTAACATGCTTGATTCTTGAGAATCAACTGCATTATGCTCTCTAACAGTGAAGGATATATAAAATAAAACAAATCTAAAAATCAAAATTCACATTCCCACTCAAAGATTACCCCTGTCCACATTTTGAAGTATCATGTAGATCCTTTTTCCTTGAATTTGTGTAAATATGTTTCTAATCATGAAAGTCAGTGCTGATTTAATTTGTTCACTCCAGAAATAATTTGTCCACTGTCAGCAGTATCTTGTGTTATTTCTCTTTGCATCCCTAAACTTTTTATTAAAAAGTGGTTTATAAAGTTCTCTCCTGTGAAAAAGGTGTTCTATTTTAATTTCACCCAGATAAATTAATTCTAGAAAATGTCCTCAGATATTTATCTCCTTGTTTATATATTGTTTTATAAATCTTTAACATTTAAATCTTTTTCTCAGTTAACATGTTAATATTTCTGATTTATAATTCGATTTTATCTGAAGATTTTAATATCTTTATGTTAACTTATCAGACCAATAGTGTTTTTCGCCTTTTAATTTCTCTATGGCACATTTTCTCATTAAGAATTTTTGAAATTTAGGCCAGCTACTGATCTTTTCTTATTTCTACCATACTTTTTAAATAATAAAGACTTTCTACACTCAGAGATTATACACACAAATAAAAATTCATGTATAAATTTATATTATCTATTAATCGTATTTTATTTCTTATCCTCTTCCAACGGGGTTTTCAAATCTGTGTTTTGGGGAGTGGGCCCCACATATTTTAAGACCCCCCAAAAAACTTTTGTTATAAGCTATTGAAAAAACTTAAGAGATGAGCTTCAGATATCTTTTAACCATTTGTGGGCATCATGGACATATTTATGATCAGAGACAGCCATGCAGAGGCAAGAGGTTCCTCTGCGTGTCAAGCACCCTATTCCACATGTGGTGAAACTTGACTGGGATCCTATCTCAAGCCAGAATTTTAGCTTCTAACCCCACACCACCCCTAGATATGGTGATCTGTGTCCCCAGAGAGTTCCTTGTGGGAGCAGGGTGTTTTTTTGCTGGAGCTATTATGATAAAGTATCACCGACTGAGATGAAAATCTGTGGAACCAGAAATGAGTAATGACTGCAGTAACTGTGTATCTGTGTCTTGATTTCTTCTTCATAGAAGGACACTAGTCAATGGATTAGGGTTCAGTTAAATGGTCTTACTTTTCAAAAATTGTTTATTATTTCTTTGTTTTGAATCGGTATGTTATTTTTGAGATATTGAATTCCCACTTCAGTCTGTGTGCCCATCACACTACACTCTCCAACAAAATTCTGGTACATTTTACCACCACTATATTATCTCCTTCCTTCCCTTATTCCCTCCCTCTCACATCCTTCTGGTAACTACCATGTGTGTCCTCTGAATTTTATTGTGTTTTTTTTCTGTTTGTCAGAGGTATTATATACAACTATCTTCTCCCATCCAATGGGTTGCCTTTTATTTTAGTGGTGATTTTTTGATTTTCCTCTTGGTCTTCCTGCCTAGGACATGGATTCAATATCTGGAGGTATAGCAGTTTTTCATTTACTATGAGGATAACAGCACATATTGATGGCGATAGGGCAATAAAGTAAAAGACAGAGTCCTTGATGCCTCTTGAATTTCCCTACCAAATCTTGACTTGCCATCTCTAGACCTATGATGTATGAGTCAACAGAATTTTAACGTATTTAAGATAATGTTTTGATCCAATTTTCTATTATGGATGTAAGGTTGAATATTATCCCCAACTAGAAACACTGGTGATACACTTTGGAATATTTGTAATATGGACCACCAATAAAAGATGTATTGAATTATTTGCATAGTAAATTTTGAGGAACCTTGTTCTAACAGATCCAAGATATATAAGCCCAGAATTAGAGAAGTACTGAAGAGCAGAAATATGGGCTCAGAGGCCAAAGTTCAAGGGATAAAAATAACAGATTTCCTCATGCCCAGTCGCATGATTTTGCGGAGTTGGTTAAGCTTTCTGTACCTGTTTCCTGATCTATAAAATAAGGTCAGTAGTTGCAGTTAATTTTCACAGGGTCATTGCAAGGATGAAGATCAAATGCATGTACAAAATAAAAAAACGTTGAAGCCCCCTGGTGGCCTGATAGTGAAATCTACACTGAGCTGCATCCACAGACATCCTAAGGAATCTGGTTGCGGCCTGGGATAACCCAGGACAAACAAGATGAATAATAAAATTAAGTAAAATTCTTCCTCCTCTCTATGCCGGCATCTACTAATCTTCATTCCTGCCTGCACCTATCCTTAAAAATAAAAAAGAACTGTGACGACACAAAATTTTTTTTGTTTTTACAAACCCAAGAAAGAAAGTAGGCTAGAGAGTAAAGCCAAATACAGAAAACAGTTTTTAAACCATAAGTTCAAAGCAGCTGGGGGAGTTAGCTCACTTTTTGCCTTAGGATATATTTCAATAATAAATTTTCTTACTAGTTAAACTTTAACGTCTTCCTTTAAAAGAATTATCTGTGCTTGTGGAAGGAAACCTTCTCAAATGAACTGGAAAATGAATGACATATCATCTGTGAAGTTTCATGGATTTGAGCTCCAAAAAATCAACAGATGCAAAGAAAGTCAGACAATTACTGTCCCATTAACCTAGCCAATCAAAGGTTTTAACTTGTTCCACATTCTCCAAGACAAGAAGCTACCTTCGGAGTTATCTAGGTTTGATTCAGGTCAAGACTTGAACTTCTCTTGGTTGAATGTGCTCCTTAAAGGGGACTCAGAACAATGTGGGGTCTCTACCAGAAATACCCATGCCATAGAAAAAACCCTTAGTTTCAGTTGGATCACAGAAGGCAAATGATGAAGCTTGAAATCTGCATTCTAGTACTGGAGTGTTGCCCTCCTTGATCTTCATGGAACTCTATGTATGCCTTATTCCTAATTCTACTAAAGTATTAGAACTGTTCTATCCCAGACAATATGGTATCCATTGCTCAGATATGATGTTTAAATAAAACAAGTTTTCAAATATTTTGATTCAGTTCCTAAGTCACACTATCTACATATCAAATACTTAAGTTCTACATGACTATTGACTACCTTATCAGACAGAGTTTAAAGGGAACATTTCATGATTGCAGAAAGTTCTATTAGAGAGAGCATCCTTAAATGAAGGCTGCCTTTTCCATATAATATGGAATGTGCTGTCAGGGATGTGCTGTCAAGGTCATTAGGTGTGTTACTAACAAAGTTCTTCTCTACCTGCTAAATATCACTACTGGATTCTATAGCAGAAATAAGACTTGGAATGGCAAACTTTAGAAAAGTTTTTTTTTCCTTCCTTCATGAAACATGAATTCTGAATCAAAGCCGTTCAAGGCTGGTCCTTCAGATCTTTCCACTTTTCTGGTCATAAACATGTCACACTTTCGTGGTCACTAAATGACTTCTGCCCTTCCAGTAACTGAAACTGCATCCCAAGAGGTAAAATAGAGAAGCAAAATCCAGAAGACTTCTTGCCATTACTTGCACTTTTTTATATTCCCTCTGGTTTTAAACTTGTGTTAAATTGTATCTCTACTGGGAGGATTTTTCTGATGGATGAATCTACTCTACATACAAAGAGAATGAATGCCCCCAAAATCATTCATACACCAAAATCCTGGTAAGCATTGATGTATAACTCCCTTGGGTGAGATAATTCTTAAACATCTATAAGACACTGTTAACCCCAGCAGGAGCGCCCACTAACCCGACTTGATATGCACACACTTCCATTTTTTACTCATATAGTCACTTCCAAGGACCACTAAAATCTTAGCTAAAATGAGCTACATTTTCTGAACCTTGTAGTGACCTGATATATTCTCAATGGAACTCTATCCAAATATTTAAAAGGATAAAGTGCACCTTTTGTAGCAATTTGGATGGAATGAAGTGACTATGCCAAGAGAAATAAACCAGAATAAAAGAGAAGTGCAGGATTACTTCATTTATATGTGGAATATAAAGAAACAAAACAAAAAGGAAAAAACACAATAAAATTCATAAGACAAAACACTGGCCACCAGAAGGGTGTGAGAGGGAAGGAACAAGGGAAGGAAGGAGATAGTATAGTGATGGTAAAAGGTGTCAGAACTCTGTTGGAGGTTGTGGTGATGGGCACACAGACTGAAGAGGGTATTGAATATCCCAAAACTCGCAAAGCAATGCCAACAAAGAAATACTAAAACAACTTTTAAAAGTAAGATCATTCAACAAGACGCTAATCCTGTGAATGGGGTTCTTCTAAGAATAGGAAATTAGGACACAGATACACAGAGAGACAACTATTTGGGGACACAGGGAGAGGATGATGTGTACAAGCCGAGGAGAGAGACTTCAGGAAACCAATCCTGTGACACCTTGATGTTGGATTCTAACTTTCAAAAACATGTGAAAATCAAGTTATATAGTTTAAGCCATTCAATCTGTGGTATTTTGTCATAATAGCTCCAGCAAATGAATACCCTGCTCCCACAAGGAACCCTCTGGAGATACAGACCACTAGGTCTTGGGGTGGCATGGGGCTAGAGGCTGAAATTCTGGCTTGAGATAGGATCCCGGTCAAGTTTCACTACATGTGGAATAGGGTGCTTGACACGCAGAGAAACCTCTTGCCTCTGTATGGCTGTCTCTGACCATAAATATGTACATGATGCTCACAAATGGGTAAAAGATTTCTGGAGCCTATCTCCTAAGTTTTCTCAATAGCTTATACCCAAAGGTTTTGGAGATTTTCCCCAAAACACTGCTTGAAAATCCCCCTTTGGAAGAGGTAGGCACTCAAATAAAGCTTAATTTGTTTTAGAAAAACTCCAGTGCTGTGTTTTCCAGATAAAAGGGTCATGGGCTTTAGTCCCAGGACCATCAAGTTTATGTTACTTTCTGCTTATATAAGGTATGTTTTTCATAAGCCTTTAGCAAGATCTCTTTCAATGGCCCATCTATTTCATCACTTTGAGAAAATACTAAGTGGTGGAGGTCCATCCTTGAGTAGTGGGCACAGAATCCCCTAAGGTCGGCATGGTAATTTATGAGACAATTGGTCACAAGGGTCAAGTGTTGGGCCTACAAAATCCAGTGACCAATCTCCATGAAAAGCTACTTTCTCTATTCCTAACTGTAGGGTATGTGAATTCAAGAGTGAACTTAGAGGACTGGAGAACTCAAAGCCTACTCATGTCAAATACAAGACTGACTCTTGACTAATTCCTAGGAGATGACCTCTGAATCCTCAGAGTATCCTGCCTGATAAAATGTATAGCTGGTACCTGAGCCATGTCATTATTCTGTGCAGACAGCGGAATGCCTGTTTTGATGTCCCTTGGCAATATGCATTCCTTTGACCTCTGCAGAGACTGTAGGATGAGTAATTCAGGTCAGTGGACAATTCATACCTACCTGACAGACCCCCAGTGAAAACCCTGTATAATAAGGTTCAGGTTAGCTTTCTTAGATGACAATGCTTCGTAGGTGTTGTCATATATCACAGCTGGAAGAATTAAAATCCATGCACTTCCAATAGGAGGAAAACTGGAAGCTAAACTCTGGTCTCTCTAGAGGCTCTGAGCCATGTACCTTGGGTCTTTGCTGATTCCAATCTATATCTTTTCACTACAATAGCCATGAACATGAGCACCACAACCTCCTGAGTTCTGTGAGAGAACCAGAGATCACAGAGGGCTTGGATATCCTTCTATGGTGAGAAATGAAATAGTGGTTTCTCTTTCCCATCTTGAGTGCTGCCATTCCTTGAGAAAATAAGGTAAGGTGACCCTCACCTGATGACACTTGAAAATTTCCTTACCCCCAATCCCAGGGGAAACATTTCAGACTCTTCCCAGCTCTCTACCCTCAGAATTCTCAGGCTACACTCAGAGAAAGACAGAGACTTGGACAGTTTTTATTCCTGATCCCTTATCTCAGTTTCCCCCAAATAGGGCAGACAGCATGTGCGTTCAGTGCACAGTCATTTGGAAAGGGTTTTGCCCAAGATTCCTCTCCTCAGACCCCTCACCACATCCCTGGGTGGCACAACTGTATGGGGGACCTTATATGGCACTCTTGTTGCCTCCACATCCCCTGAAGGCCCCCTTCTCTTGTGCCATGAGTGTCTTGAAAGACTTCCATAGGCTTGGGACGGTAAGCTCAGCTTCCTGCATCTCCAAAGCCCACTGAGACAAGTTTTAAATGACAGCTGTTCTCATCAAGTCCCAGGACGTTGGTCATCATGCAGAGTCAGTCACTGGAGAAGGGGGAGAGGAAGAAGCACTGTTACCCAGGGTTTGAAGAGCTGTGGAGGGTTGGGTGAAAGGAGACACTCCCTGAGTTTGAGAATCAGAGCTCACAACCCAGTATTATCTCAACCTCATCTAATGACATCGGCAGGTCCTGCTCCACTCTGCCTCATTTCCCCTCCTAGCAAAGGCAGGTTGGACCACCTCTGATATGCTCACATTCTATCTCACCAGTAGAGTATTTTAATTCATAAACCTCTGATGTGAAAAAATCAGGATTCATGACTGTTAGGACATATCGCATGAAGAGATAATGCGACCAGGCTAGGGACCTTACAAAGTACTCTGGATCTGTCTCACTGCTCTCAGGTGGGGGTGAAAGTCTTGATTATTTTTATATAAACATCCTGTTTTTAAAAATTGATGGTAATTTGAATATATTTGAGTCAGCTCTGTCCCATGGATCAGTTATTATTTTACTTCTACATCATACAGGTAAAGGAGGGTTCTTCTGGATTATGGGTAAAGTCCCCATCACTTTCTCCTCCCCGTGCTACCTCTCAACATTACACTAAGAAAGTCAGGGTCCAAAGGCTATGGCTAGGTGTGTTCTTCAAGGTCCCATTTTCATGCTAAAATTCTAGAACTCCATGTCCTAGCTGGAATGAAGTTCCCTGAGTTGGGGGTGGGAAGTAATGGACCCAGGACCAAGCCTGAAAAACACTCACAGGACGTCCTCAGTGGGCAGGCCAAACGATGTGAGCACAATGATCATGGTGACCAACCCTGCCTGGGGGATGCCAGGAATTCTCATACTACCTGCTGTCACCATAATACTGCAAAATGAAAGACAACCCATGGAGACAGGAGACGGAGAGAGAGATGAGGAAGAGTAAGAAAGAACACAACTGAGGAAAAGGGCCCATTTCCCCAAAGCATCTTAAATCAAATTCTGGGAAGTAAAAATCAAATCCAACGCTATTTTCATTGAGTGCAAATGCAAGTGGATACCCTCATCCTCTCCTGGAATCTTATTAGAAGTCTACCTCATGATGAATATTTATGTATTTAAATATCTCATGTTGTAGCTGCAAGAGTAAGTAGTTAGCCATCTGCCTCTGGAGGTTGGAGAAAGGCATAATGTGGACACCAGTTGTGAACCAGGACATGGAATTCCCTGTATACACATACACTAGATGTAATTAGGTCAGCACAGTCAGGTCCAGGTGCGGGAAGTGGAATTCTGGAAGGCAGGCCAGGTTGAGAGTCAAAGAGAAACTATCTATGATACTAAGCAAATAAATAGATAATGGATTATAATGACTGATAGATGACAGACGGGTAAATAATAAATAGATAATAGATGGAGAAAGAGAGGATAGCTAATAAAGAGAGCTAGAAATATAGGTACGTTTGGAAAAATAAAAAGTAAAACACAAGGTAAATTAAAGAGATGCTGGACCATCATCAGGCAGAGGGTCAGACTGCGTCAAGTATAGTCTAGCTTTTAACACCTATGTCAACTCTGATTGCCTATTGGTGTGCTCAAATGAATTCTTAAGACACTGAGCTTACCAAGAAAAAGCATTAGTGTCCTGTGTTTTGTGTCACCTTACCTGGTGGCCTTTAAAGCCCCTTCCAAAATTCTATAATCATGAATATGGTACAATATGGGATGCTTAGCCTTGGTGATGTCTCTGTCATATGATTATTGAGCAAACATTTGGTTTGGTAGATAGAAGAATGGAATATGGGAGAATGAGGAGACATGCATCTGTTGGCCATATGACCTTGGACATAATCTCAAAACTTCCATTCCTTATCTAAAGTATAGGGTTATTATGAGTACTAAAAACAGTGGAGACTTAAGGGGGGTCATTTATACTACTATCCTAGATTACTTCTAAATGTTGTCCCTGACATAAACAGTGATCTATGCATTCTCCAATGAGGCAGGCAGCATCTCTCAAAGAGGTGAGTTAATTCCACCCGGATCCAAGATGCCAACTTGAACTTCTTGGTTCAAGTTTAGATGAGGTTCAAATCTGGTGGGTCTCAAGTTGACAGTTACCACCATAGAGAATCTCTCCATAGATACTCAGAAAGAACCTGGAAATCTGCTCAGTTCCTTGGTCCACTTAAGAATCCCTCAAAAGTCTTCTATCCCCTTGATGATTTCCCTACTTTCAATGATGTCAAAAATTTCCATCAGAATAAAATGTCTGAGAACTTAACCTATACAAACAAAAAGTGTGAAAAAAAAATTTAAAGATGAAATCCTGCCATTTGTAACAACATGGATGGACCTAGAAAGAATTATGCTTATTGACATTCTCAGAAGTAGGAAGACAGCTGTCATTTCATTTTGCTTATGTTCTCTCTCACTAAATTACTAGGATATCAAAGCTTTTGACAGTTCAACCAGTAAGGCGTTTGCACTGAAAAAGTAGCACTACTTACGTCCTGAGAACAAATTTTTTGCCTCAATATAATATTTGATGGGTAGCAAGACAATATAATAAGAGCTATATGCCCTCAAAGCAAAAATTCTTTCATTTTTTAAGTGCTCAGAATTTATAAAAGAGTCCCTGGCCTATTAAATCTTTTTCACCCTCTTCCCAACACAGTTCTCTTTGCTCTATCTCTCTTTTCACTGAATAAAATTTAATATTCCATCGAAGTCAGGTCAGAAATTAAATAATCCAGGGTGTATCCCCAAGTCTATGGGGTCTTGGGAAGCTTACAAAGTGGAAATCTTGGTACCATTTGCACATTCCTTAGAGGAAAGAATTTCTGATCTGACCAGTATAAATCATATAAACTTCTAGCCTAATCATGATGATTGGGAATAAGTCAAGCATACGATACAGGAAATAAAGCTCTGTAGTGAGTGTGTTGGGGAGTGCACATGCTCATATATGTGTGTTTCTTGTTGATACGACAAGTCTTTGGGAATAGAATATCATAGCTCTTTCACATACTTCTTATATTTTCTCATTCTCTGGCTCATTCCCCTCAACAAATTAGATTCTTTTCTTAAACTAAAACAAGCACCTTTCTTGAGGACTTTACACTGACTATTCCTCTGCGAAAACACTCCCCGGATACGCTAATGACACAAGGTCTCTAGCTTATGGTGTATCTTCAGACAACATGATGCAACCATGACATTCCTACACATGCATAAAAAATTTATACCATATCTTCATACATTCAAAATCCTTTCCTGGAAAAACCACTCATTATCCTGGTTGCCATGGCCGACCTGCATCTCCAAACACCCATGTACTTCTTCCTCTCCAAACTATTCTTTGTAGACATCTGTTTCACAACAACCACCATCCCTAAGATGCTGCAGAACATCTTGATACACAGTAAAGTAATCACCTATGCAGGATGCATCACACAGATGTACTTTTTATGTTCGTTGGAGGATTGGATGACATTCTCTTGAATGTGATGGTCTAAGACCACTTCGTGGCCATCTATCACCCAATGCACTACACAGTCATCATGAAACCCCAGGTTTGTGGAGTATTGGTTCTGGGTTCCTGGGTCAAGATTGCCCTGCATCCCTTATTAGAAAGTTTGATTATGTCGAGGTTGTCCTTCTGCACAGATGTACAGATGTTCACTTTTTCCATGCACTCAATAATATGGTCCATCCGACACTTTTCTCAATGATTTGGTGATAAATTTTTTTGATGTTTTTCTAGATGGTGGTCCCTTGGCTTGTATCCCTTACTCATCCTCTGGGATAGCTTCTTCCATACATAGAATCCCATCCACTTGTGTAAGTATAAAGCTTTTTCCACATGTGTATCTCACCTCTCCGTCATCTATTTTATTGCACAAGCTTTGTGGTGTATCTTAGCTCTTCTGGTTCCACAGAACACACTCAATGGCAACAGTCTCAGTGAAGTACACAGTGGTCACACCCATGCTGAACCTCTTCAACTACATTCTTAGGAACAAAGACATAAAGGAGGCTCTGAAAAGACTCTTTGGGAAGGTTGTCATTAAAGTGCCAATTGCCCTAATGCTGTACAAATGTCAGTGAGAAAAAGACTAAAGTCTGAGCCAAATGTTGCAATCTCTGAATCAGCTATGAGAACATACCTCTTCTATTTATTTCCTATAATTTATATTTATTTAATTTCTATCTCTGTACAATTTTGTAATCCATACCATTAAGTTCAGTGATAACTGATACTCATGAGTTTTCCCCTTTCATTTCAACTCAGTTAAAGTTATCCCCCTACTTGGATATGAAATATTTCTGCATTCCCATTTATGGCAAAGGATTACATGGATCTCCATAGATTAACTTCTTCTCAAAGAAGTCATTATATTTAATTACTTTAATTTCTTGACTGAAATTCAGTTATGACTTGCACTGCCCCTATGTAAAAATAAATCTTAACACCAAGGCAATATATGCAGTTCATCATGTTCATGGGCATCCATACATCCTTTTGCTGACATTAAATTTACACTATATATTAGGTCAGTTGTATCTCAATAATTTTAATCCCATAAGAATCAAAAAGAAAAATAGCGTGAAATAAGTTTAGCGAAAATAAAGGATAGAAAAAATAGAGGACTATTACTTGAAATGTTTATCAAAAGACAATGTGATGAGAAAAGTTGAAAACAGCCATTTCTTCCCCACAAGCAGTTTGTTTTTGAAACAAGCAAAGCAAAAAAAAAAGAAATCATATTTTTCAAATGAGAATTTTCATTATTTAATCTTTACAAATGAGGTATAGAAATATTTTAAGCAACCAAATACAAAAGTAGGAAGTTTGCGGACATGAATATCAGGAATCAGCAGAATATGCATTTGTCATAGATGCAAACAATATTCTTGTAAAAATGCAATCATATACATTTATCATAGACACAGCTAGTAAATGCCAACTTCTTAAAGTCAAAAATTGAATTAATAATTAAACCCTGCATATGAAAAATGATGGATGCATAGAGTGAGGTACAGGCACATATTGAATATTATAAAACTATACAAAGATATTTGTTATACAATCACATCCTACATTGGTTTTACACATTAAAAGACAACTAATAATTTGTTGGTATACTTGGAGATTTTTGACATTGAAAAATTTAGATGATAGGATAGAATATGAGACTATATATTGGGTATTGTAATGATTTTGGTTATGTAGATTATCCTCATTTGGGGGAGAAGCATCCTGAAACAACCAGGGGAAATGTCACGCTGACTGAAACATATTTCCAAAGAATGGAAGGGATAGAGAAATTAAATAAAGTGATTATTGTTGATCAAAAAAGAGTCATTATATTTAGGAGAATCAAACACAAGTATAACAGCCTCTATAGTGAATCTATAGTGAGTGAAAAGACCCTCCATTTCTCTTTGGAAATTACTGACAAAGCAAACTTTTGGTACAGAAAATCTAGAACTACCTACATCTGTCTCCAATAATAGGAACTCATCCTAGCTAATGACAGTGCACCCACAAACCAGAACCTTCAGTATAAACATATTCTGGGAGTGTTAGAAATGCAGGTCCTGAGCTCACTGTAGACCTGTTGAAACAGAATTTGATTTTGAATCAGATACCCCTGGTTCAATGCAGCAAAATAAAGTTGGAGAAACGCTAGTGAGAACATGTTTGTTTTCATCTTCCAATGTTGGTGTTTGTGTTTGAATAATTATTTGACTTAGGTGTTATCCTACATGTTGTGGGTATTTCACACAAGATCTTCTGAAATTGCCAAATATACCTCCAGTGGTGAAAATTTTTCTTTGGTTGAGAATCACAACCAGAAATAGAGTAACAATCAAAACACATTCCAAAAAGAATTTATATTTTCACCAGAATATCAAATCCCTCTCAGCCTCATTCCTCAAATGGAGCAAATGAGAGTAATATCTCATGAAAAAACTACCTTAAAATCTAAAGCCAACAATTCCTATACCGCACTAAACTGGGAGTCTAAGTATATCTAAATATCTCAAAATACTGACAACTCATTTATAATGAGGGAAAAAATGACAGAGTTTAACTTGAGATATGAAAGACATTCCTTTATCTTTTCCAAAAAGTACCAGGAATAAAAGGAATACACCTCCCAAAGTTTTATAAGTGAACAAAAATTGTGACCCTTCTGATGAGGAAAATAGTAATTCTCTATGATTTTAAGGGATCTATCCTATCAGAAGTCTATGATTTGAGGGTAAAGAGACTTAATTTAGAACAAATCCTCGATCTCTGATTTTGCAGAAAACTTTAATGAGTGTTGAATAAGTTGGTGAGAGTTTAACTCTCTAGGAAACAGGAAATTTCAAGGAGAAAGAATCATAAAAACTGAACTCATTATTGGCAACGCTGTCTTCTAGAAACAGAGACAGAGTAGGATGAAATATCTTTTTGTCCAGGATAGTGTCCACAGAGAAATCAATTAGTTAGAGGCTATCATACATGGAGGGAAAGTTGCTAATGAACAGACACAAGAGTGTAAATATTGCTTTCAGCCAAGCATCAGCTTGCACATGGTCATGGACAGGACACCGGTGTTACTTTTGGAGCCCTAATTGCTGACAGGAATCAATACTTTCTTCTTTTCTGTTGTCTTGTCAGGAAATAGTTTCACATTCTCTCATCCTCAACCCAGGAGTATTTTGGACATCACTATTGGGACATTCTTCTCAAGGACCCAGTCAAGGGGAGTGTGAGCCCAGTAAAAACTGCAGGAGTTGATCAAAGGATATGTGGGTAAAAGCACTGACTTAAGTTTACTCAGAGATAATTCTTCCCAGTCCAGAGCGCAGAACACTATAAGTATTTGATAGTTATTAAAGTGAAACAATATCCCAGAAAGTAAGTGAATATGAAGTCAGAAATGCAAGGGTCAATGCTGACTATTCAATGATGGTTGTGGGATCCCAGTTAGGAGAGAAAATGGGAGGTATAAATCCTTCAGAAAAATTAAATTTCAGTGCAAAATGTTTTTTGATATTTGTGTAGAGAAATAAGGTATAAGTTGTGGAGAGACAGACAATAATCAATGGATTTCTTTTGTAAAATTGAACATATTTGACTGTATCCTCTTACTGACAACAAAAGCTGACTAATGAGCAATTGCAAAAATGACCTTACACCAGAAATACCTGAGACATACATTTCTCATATCCACCTCTCTCTTTAAAAGAAAGTTTTTTGTTTATTAAAATAAAAAGAGTGTGCTAATGAACTTACTTGGCATGATTATATTACCTGTATGACTGGATGTATTTGTGGATTAGTCAACGAATAGCTCTATTGGAAAAAAATCTCTGAGTTTTTCACTTCTGTATAGCAAGCTTTTCATGCTTTTCCACAGTTTTGATTGCATTCATTCAAAGAACTGAAATATTTTCATCAATTTCACAATTTGACATTTAGTACTTTATGTATGTATTAGTGCAGCTGTGTAACATTTACAACTTTGCATACTAAAACTCGTGAATCATATTATGTACTCTCCACTGATTTAAAAAAAGTTTTCACTGAAAATCATGAGTTTTCACTTAAATATTCTTCATTTGATCATCCTTACTAAAAAAATTAAATGAATGTTTTTCTGATACTTATAAAGCATCATTTACACATACTTCCAACGACTGTCCACATCTCTGTTACACCTGTTTCTTTTGTTCTTCTGATGAGTACTATTTCCAAATGTTGCATCATGTGTAGGAATCATTTTGAAAATATTCTTTCAGTTTGATACTCAGTCACCTTGTTATCCATGAGTATAGTTTGAATCCTTAACTATATTTTTAAAATATAACCTATATACTACCATTCTTTCATTTTAAAAGATTATGACTTATTCTTTTATGTTTTAGTCCTTGCTGATTCAGTCTTGAATTAAGGACCCATGTCACTGTCATTAAGTGAAGATTATGGGTTACCTTTTCTTTTACATGATGATTTTGAATTTCCACTCAATTTTATTTTCATAATTGGTTTGAACTACTATACTTGACACAAATGTATTCTGTCATAACTTATTTCAAAGGATCTTAGTTAACAATTTTATCTATACATGGTGCAAATGCGTCCTCACATATTGCACAGACTTTTCTCTATTGTTTTGTTTTGTTGACATTACACTATACTTTCTATATTAAAAGTTCATTCAGTCTTTGTGCATTTCAGACAACACCCAACACCAAATTACTATAGCCTCACATTTAAATTCAACATAGAAAGGTAACTATATGAGCATCATAGGTGAAACATAGGTGCCACTAATCTTTTTATCCAATGTTTCCCCCTTCTTACTCAATAGCACCTTACAGAAGCCCCTCTAATCCCCTATTATAATGAAGGTTTATCAGTTAATGATGCATACATTTCATGGTGTGGCCATTTCTAACTTGATACTCTGTCATATTCTCTCTCACTAAATTACTAGGATATCGAAGCTTCAAAATACAGGGGCATAGTTAACAATGAATTTCCCCAATGGACATGTCCCCAAAGTATTAGCAGAAATGTTCAGACACACTTTAGGATACCAAACAGGGAAGATGGATGGACGCTGGGATGTTCTAAACTCTTACATAAGGGGAAAGAACCCACCTCAGACAGTGAAGGCCATTAGCGTGAAGACCAAAGAACCCAAGTTATGTACATCTGTATTGTGACATTTATGTCTGTTTTCAGGTTATGCCCACAAACCTGAGTGACAACAGCTCAAATTTCTGTGCTTGGTGATTATCCCCGTCCTCTTAAAAATTCCAACCCATCAGTATGATCAGCTATGCTCTCCCCAGTCTGATGAAGGTGAAAGAAAATTCTTGTTTCTTTTTAAAACTATTTCTCAGTTTGAGAAAAGAGTAATATGTTTGATTATCATGTTCAGTTCCTATTATTATAAGTCCCTATTGTATGTCCATTTTTCTATAATTGGTAGCATTTCAAGTTATTTTTAAGTAACTAACAATTAAGTTTGCTTGGATATTTTATTTATTAATATATTTTCAACTTTAAATAAGTCTACAACATGTAATTTAATAACCTTAATTAAAAGGTTCTGATCACGGATAGATTTCAGATTTTTTACATGTGCACCAAAATTTTTCTCTTTACTTTTGCCATGTTTTCATTGCCTTTGATTTTTAAATAATATACACACAGAATGAGGTTCAAAGATAATATCTTAAAAATTATATAGCAATGCAGATAAATGATAAAATAATTCTACGCAGTGGAAGAATTAAAAATAATTAAATATGAACATGTAATTTGTGAGATAGGAACCACTTAATTTCCTTCCAGAGGACACAACATTTACATCAGCCTTTCTAAAACAAACCAACCTCGGAAACAAAACTGAAAAAAAATTTGTCAGATGTTTAATATCCTTATATATGGAGATTTGATGCCTGGTTCAATCCAAATGTCTTTAAAATATCTACACTATTAGAGAAAGTCTACATACATTTGTCTTGTATTGTCTTATGCCTTGATCTTTGCTGATTATTAATCCATGTCAATATTGTTCAATTTATGTTCAAATATTTTGGTTTGCTTTCAATGTTCCATAGAATGTGTATGGATTATGAAACCACTTTAAGTGATGTGGTTTCATTTACTTTGCCATGGATTTTATTGAGAAAAGTCTGAGTTTCCTAAATTTGATTCTATACAAGTGTACGTATAATCAGATACATCTATGAATAAACAAAGGTAAGCAACAAAATTGTAATAATTGTATTATAATGTTGAAGCCACAATACACTGAAATAGTTGTGCTCTAGAAATATTATGAGTAAACTTACACTGTAAATGTTTGGTGTTGTCATGATGTAAGTAGGATCTGATAAAACGTGGTTTGGGGACCACAGTGAATGTTCTAATAAGACTTGAAAGAGGACTAGAGTGTGCCATTGAACTTTGCAAAAGGAAACAAAAATCAGATCTAATGCTGAAGCCCAGAATAACAAAAAAGATATTACATTGAAAATATGAAACAGTCTTCCTTCATCTACTAGAGGATCTCATAGGAAAACAAATATGGAACAGTCAAAGAAAGCCAAATATTCTACTACTTCACATAAAATGCTGAATGTTTGTGGCCTCAATATTCTTTCATGAGTTGTTTATTTTTGCCGATTTTTTCTTGACAATTCAACCAGTACGTTTTTTGCACAGTTAAAGTAGCACTACTTATGTCCTGAGAAGAAATTTATTTTGCCTATGTCATACTTGATGGTTAGCAAGGAAATATAATGAGAGTTGAATGCTCTCAAAAGCAAAGATTTTTTAATTTTTTCACAGCTCAGAATCTCTAAAGGAGCCCCTGACCTACAAGATCTTTTTCATCCTCTTCCCAACATCTTTCCTTCTTTCCTTCCCCCCCTCTCTGTCTGTCATTTCACTGAACGACATTCAATTTTATCTTAAAAACAGGAGTATAATAAAGCACCCAGTGTTGATCTCCAAGTCTATGGGGCCTTGGGAAGCTTACAAGTGGAAATATTGGAACTGTTTGCACATTCCTTAGAGAAAAGAATTTCTGATCTGACCAGTATAAATTGTATAAACTTCTATCCTTATCATTATGTTTGGGAATAAGAAAGTCAGGCATACAATACAGGAAGTAAGGCTCCGCAGTGAGTGTGAGGGGGTGCACATGCTTATATATGTGTGTTTCTTGTTTTACGACAACAATGGGGTTGGAATATCATAGCTCTTCCACATACTTCTTATATCTTCTCCTCATCTCTAATTTATTTCCCTCAACAAACTGGATTCTTTTTCTTAAACTACAACAAGCACCTTTCTCAGAGACTTTACATTGATTATTCCTCTGCAGAAACACAATCCCCAGATACACTAATGACACAGGGTCTCTTTTTGTGTATCTTCAAATAATGTGATGTAACCGGTCATTCCTACACATGCATAAAAAGATACCATATCATCATACATTCCAAATACCCACATTGTTTTTTTCCTATCACCTGTTAAAATCTGACAATGTCCTATAATTTATCATTGATAATTCTATCAACATCACTGGAAATAGGAATTTCATGTTTTGCAAATGCATGAAAGAATTTCATATTAAACATGTGAAATACATAACATCAAAGGAAGCTATTACAAAGTTGGACAGCTAGTGAATTAGGAATTATGTAAGATTCCATAAATGAACTGAATCCATACATCAGATATTCTAAATTGTTTCCAGCAATTTTAAGTTATACCATTTCCACTTTGAAATGATATATCTTTCCAGAACAATTGGTCACTATCTTCTATTTCTTTGTAGTCAGATGGAGCCAGGCAATGATACAGAACTCTCAGATTTTCTTCTTTTGGGGTGCACAGATGAATCATAAATGCAACTTCTCATGTATGGGATTTTCCTCTCTCTGTACATAAAAACTGACCTGGGAAACCTACTCATAATCCTGGCCATCATCTATGACCCACATCTCCACAAACCCATGTACTTCTTCCTCTGCAATCTGTCCTTTGTAGACATCAGTTTCACCACATCCACCATCCCTAAGATGCTGTAGATCATATAGATACAGAGCAAAGTCACCACCTATGCAGGATACATCATACAGATGTACATTTTATGCTCTTTGGTGGGTTGGATGAATTTCTCCTGACCCTGATGGCCTATGACTGCTTTATGGCCGTCTGTCACCCACTGCATTACACAGTTATCATGAACTCCGGGCTCTGTAGATTGTTGTTTCTGAGGTACTGGGTCATGTGTGCTCTGCATTCCTTATTAGAAACCTCGATGGTGTTGAGGTTGTCTTTCTACACAGATGTACTAATCCCTCACTATTCCTGTGAACTTGATCAGGTGGCCCGTCTTGCCTATTTTGACACTTTTCTCAATGACTTGGTGACATATTTTTGCTGTTTTTCTAGATGGTCCACTTGCTGGTATCCTTTTCTCATACTCTAAGATAGCTTCTTTCATACATGGCATTTTATGTGCTTGAGGAAAGTATAAATAATTTTCTACCTGTGCATCTGACTTCTCAGCTGTCTCATTATTTTATTTCATGAACTTAAGAGTGTATCTTAGCTTTGCTTGCTCCCACAGCTCACATTCAAGTGCAACAGCCTTACTGATGTATATAGTGGTCAAGCTCATGCTGAACCCCTTCATCTATAGTTTTAGGAACAAAGACATAAAATGGATCTCCAAAAAGAATCCTTAGGAAGGATGTCATTACAGTGCTAATTTCCCTGATGCTGAGCAAATGCTAGTGAGAACAGAACTAAAGTCTGAGTCGAATGCTGCAATCTCTGAATCAACTATGAGAGCATTCCCCTACTATTTATTTTCTATTTATTAAATTTATTTTATTTCTATATATCTGCACAATTATATAATTACTAGTATTAAGTTCTGTATTAACTGTTACTCAAGAGTTTCCCTGCTTGTAATTTCAAATTAGTCAATGCTACCCCCAACTTGGATCTGAAATATTTGAACATTCCTATTTATTCAAGGGATTCATGGATCTCCATAGATTAACTTCTTCTCAAATGAAGTCATTAGTTAGCATTTTTTTCTTTCTTCTTGACTAAAGTGCAGTCATGACTTGAACTTCTCCAATGTAATAGCTAATCTTAACACCATATCCATGAATATAGTTCATCACCATGTTCATGGGCATCCATACATTGTTTCACTGACATTAATCTTACACTATATTTTAGGCCAATTTCATCTCCATAGATTTTTAATCCCATAGGAATCAAAAAAAGAAAAAAAGCATGAAACAAGTTTAGCTAAAATAAAATAAATTTAAAATATAGAGAACTATTTCTTAAAATGTTTTTAGAAAAGGGCTACATGATAAGAAAAGTTTAGAACAGCCATTAATGCCTCATAAGCAAGGGTTTGTTTTTTAAATAAGAAAAGCAAAAGCACAAAACAGAAATCATACTTTTCAAATGAGGAATTTGCATCATTTAATCTTTGTATTTGAGGCATAGAAATATCTTAAATATCCAAATGCAAAAGTAAGAAATTTGTGGGCATATTAATCAGGAAAATGGCAACATATGTACTTAACATAGAATATATACAGTATTCTTGTAAAAAATGCGATCATATTCATTTATCATAGACATAACCAGTAAATGCCAATTTCTTCAAATCAAAAATTAAATGACAGTTAAGTCTTGTATATAAAAGTCATGAATACATACAGTCACATCATGAGTACTATACAGCTATGTAAAAATATTTTATCTACAATTACATCCACTAATATTGAAGACCATGTGAAAAAAAAGAAACATTAACTGAAATACATTATGTGATGCTTTTAACATACAGAAAGTGTCACTGTACAGTTATATAGTCAAAATAGTGGCTGTCTGGTTGATGGGAGATAGCACTGGTTACAGAATTTCTAGGGAGCTGGTTATACAGGGGTCATTACTCTGAGAGAAAATTCATCAGGCAAATATCTCTTGTTGACAGGGCAAGTTGTTGGGGCAGGAAAACTTTAGCTCATTTATTCCAAGGTGACTCTCAGAGTACTGTAGTCAGAATTCAAATGACAGAAGATACTGGACTTAAATATACAAGATAGATTTTTAACAATTTTATAAATTTCTGGATGAGGGAATATTTTATAACACAAAATTCAACAGTAGAAAGAGAACCGTTTCATTCTTCAACAATTTCTGACTCATTCCTCTCATTCTCTGTATGTACCATTCTCAAAGAACTGGTTTTCTTTTCTTAAACTGAAATTTTTAGAGTCTTCACACTATTTCCTCTTCTGTAGCACAATCTCCAGATCATTCATGACACTGGATCTCTTAATACTAGTTTTTCTTCAAACAAGCTGATGTAACCAGATCTCCACTAAATATACATGAAAAATTACCTTCACACATTCCATATGCCTCTTTCATTTTCTCTGATCACCTCTCAAAATATGACATGCCATATAATTTTTGCTTGTATTCTTTCAAAATCATTGCCTAAACATACTTTCATATGATATAAGAGGTGGATATATTAAAGTGATCATTGTTGAACAAAAAGTCATTATATTTAGAAAAATCAAACATAAATTTATCAAAACCTCTATAGAAAGTGAAAATCCCCACTTTTATCATTGAAAATTATAGATAAGGCAAATATTGGGTTCGGAAAATGTGGGTGACCAATGTCAGACTCTACGTGAAGAATACATCCTTGCTGATCACAAAGTAACCCACACACCCGCACCTTCAGCATCAACAGTTCAGAGGTGGGAGTCGGGGCAGTAGGGCTAGAAATCCAAGTCCTGGCTCACTGGTGACATGCTGATCCACAATTGGATTTGTAGCATAAAATGAAATTGGGGGGGTCATTTGGGTCATTTTTGAAGCAAAATGAATTTGGAGAAATGCTGATGAGACAAGCTTTTTCTCACGTTACACTGTTCACAAGAAGTGCACCCCCCAATTTTTTATAGTTAGAACAAAGTTGTGCCCCTTCTAAAGAGGGACAAATAATTTCCTATGATTTTAGAGGAGGTATGCTCTATCAATAACTTGGGGGTCAAGAGACCTAATCAAATCAGAATCCTCAATCTCTGACTTTATAGATAATGTTAATGCGATTCAAATAAATTTGGTGAGAATTTAATTTTCTAGAAGACAGGAGATTTCAAAGAGAAGGAATCATCAAATGTCAACTGGCACAGTATTTGAAGAGCAATGATTCCATTGCTGCCTCTCTCTTCTCCTTTGGAAAGAGCACAGTCAGTCTCCCTAACCTAACACAACTTAAATTGAGACAGAGCAGGGAGCCACTAGCCTGAGTCAAATTGAGCAGGACAAAGGTTTCTGTGATATCTGTGATGATCTCTTTACTAGAAAAGGTAAGGAGGGAGAAAACTGAAGGTAGAAAGAAAAGGCTCATACAGATGCCGTGCACTCAACAATACACACCAAGGGCCTTAGAAGCCTGGCAACTGGGGTCCAGTGGCTAAGGTCCTGAAAGAGCAGACCATGGAAAGGGCCCTGATGGTTTGGTGAATACAAGGGACCTAAGTGCAGACAACAGGCTCAAGTCACATAGCCCTGGTCAGCAGAGTTCTAGTAACAAAGCAAGCTGACCTTACCCTAATCAAGCTGCAAAATCACAGGCTCCTAGATGACCACTTCACCCCCATCACAGGACCAACCGCATTCAGCAGCTATCATTACTCCCTGACAGCAAAACACATTCGGAAGCATGTAAGTGTCAAAAATATGAAAGAAGTGAAAAGGGCTTCTCTGGCATAAATTTTAAAAATTAGTAGTAGATCAATAAGATCCCAAATGAGGGGGAAAAAGAAAAACACAACACACCCTGAAACCTCAGAAAATGAAATCACAACAAAATGACAGCAGAAATTATCTTTGAAGACACGGAAGGATAGTTTTATTGAGCAGATAATGAATTCATGTCTGAGATCATAAAGAAATTCAGAATATTAAAAGAAAAATCAGATAAACAAAACTAAGAGCTCAAACAAAAATTAAGCACCGAAAGGCTGAGATCAAAGCTCTGTAGAAAAAAACTGCTAGGAACACAGGATTTAAAGGAGATAATTAATAAAACTAACAATAAGAAGAAAACTATGGAGCTAAAATAACCCAAATGGAGAAAAGGATTAGTGATATACAACATAGTAATACAGAAAGGAGCCTAGAGGAAGAAGAAAAAGAAATTGAAAAAAAATGAAGAAACACTCAGAGAACTATCTGATGTCATAGGAAAGGCAACATTAGAATACTGGGTATCCCATAAGGTGAAGAAAAAAAAGAAACAGACTATTCAAGGAGTCAATGACTGAGAACTTCCCATACCTAGAGCCAGTTATGAACATACAAGCCAATGAAGCAAACAGGACACCCAACTATACAAATTCTAAAAAAAAAAAAACCACGAAGTCACATAATTGTAAATGCATCAAAAATCCAAGACACAGAATGATTTCTAAAGGTAGCACAGGAAAATAACCTAATAACATATAAAGGCACTCCTTTCAGACTGACCTCAAACTTGTCAACAAAAACTCTACAGGCTAGAAGAGAATGGAATGATTTCTTCAAAATACTTCAGGATGAAAATAAAGCCAGCCAAGAATACTATATCCTACAAATCTCCCTCAAATTTATGGGAGAAATTAAGGCTTTTCCCACCAAACAAATGCTAAGAGTTTACCACCAAGAGACCTCCTCTACAAGAAATGTTAAAAAGTGTCTGCTAGTTAAACCAAAGAGGAAAACTTCACAAAAATATAACAAAGATAGCAACTTGAGCAGAAACCAAAAATCAAAATGCAGTAGCAAGTTCTCAAATGGCAATAAATACTGTAAATGTAAATGGATTGAACTCACCATCAAAAAGTAAACAGTTGCTAAATGGATTAAGAAGCTTAAACCAAGTATAAGTTGTCTACAAGAAACTCACCTTATGTCGAGAGACAAGCAAAGGCTTAAAGTGAATGGGTGCAAAGTGGTACTCCAAGCTAATGCAGAATCCGAACAGAGCAGAAAGAACTGTAATATCAGATAAAAAAAATTTTAAAAGATAAAGACGAGCATTATATAATGATAAAGGCATATGATTATAAAATGATATAAAGACTGTCATGATAAAGGTATATAATGATAAATGATAATCCTTTCTTTACAACAAAAAGACAACACTTATTAGCATTTATGCACCCAAAAAAGTTGCACCAAAATTATCAAGCAAAAATTAGCAGATCTAAATCGGGATATTGACAGCAATTGGATAATATTAGGGGACTTCAATACTCCTCTTTCAGTAAAAGACTGATCATCCAAACTGAGAATCAATAAAGAAATAATATCTTTAAATGACAAAATAGAAGAACTGGACCTAATAGAAACATAGAGAGTACTTCACCCAAAAACTGTAGACTACACATTCTTATCAAGTGCCCATGAAGCATTCTCAAGGTTAGACCATATGTTGGAGCACAAGACAAGTCTGAGTAAATTTTCAAAGACCTAAATCATAGCTAGCATCTTCTCAGATCAATATGGCATTAAGCTAGAGATAAAACAAAAGGAGAAAGAGAGAAAAAATGCAAAAAAAGTAAAGAATAAACATATTTTGAGCAAGCAATGGGTAAAATATTAAATTAAGAAAGAAATTAAAAATATCTGATATCAAATTAAAATGAGGACACAATGTTACAGAATCTATGGGATGCAGCAAAAGCAGTAAAAAGAGGGAAAGTTATAGTGATACAGTCCTACCTCAGCTAACAAAAAGAATCACAAAAAAACTAAGCCATCATGTAAAGGAACCAGAAGCAGCAGAAAAACAGAAGCCTAAATCCAACAGAAGGAGGAAACAATAAAGATTAGATCAGAAATCAATGAAATACAAATCAGAAAGACTATTCAAAAATTTGATTAATCCAAAAGTTGATTTTTCAGAAGAATTTTAAAAAATAGATAAGTCACCAGACTCACAATACAGTGGAGAGAGAAAACACAAATAAATAGAATCAGAAATGAAAAGGTATAATCACGATACATACAGCAAAAATACCAATGACTATAAGAGAATAATATGTACAACTATATGGCAACAAACAGAATAACCTAGAAGAAATGGACACATTTGTGGAAAGATACAATATACCACAAGTAAACCAACAAGTATTAGAAGCCATAAACAGATCAATCACTAACAAGGGAAATGAAACAGTGATCGAAAGTCTTCCCCAAAGTAAAAGGCTTGGAACAGACGGTTTCACCAGCAAATTCTACAAAACAAAGAATAATTAGTTTCAATACTTCTCAAACTGTATTCTACAAAACAAAGAATAATTAGTTCCAATACTTCTCAAACTGTTTCAAAAAATAGAAGATGGAAAGCTTCCAAAAACTTTTTATGACACCAATATTACTCTGATTCCAAAGCCAGAAAAGGACAGCACTGAGAAAGAAAACTATAGACTGATATCTTTAACGAATATTGACCCCAAAATTCTCTACAAAATGCTAGCAAATGAAATCCAACAACATATAAAATGAATCATACACCATGATCAAGTGGAATTAATTCCAGGGATGCAAGGATGGCTCAACATGACAAATCAATAATTGTGATATATCAGTAAAAAGGACAAAAATCACATATTCATCTCATATGCAGAAAAAGCATTTGACAAGAGTCAATACACTTTTATGCTAAAAAACACTCCAAAAAGAGGTGTTGAAGGAATGTACTTCAACATAATTAAGGCTATATATGACAATCCCACAGAAAACACTGTATTCAACAGAGAAAAACTCTAAGATCAGGGTCAAGAAAAGGATGTCCACTCACATCATTGCTATATATAGTGCTAGATATCCTGGTTAATGCAATTAGACAAGAAAAAGATATAAAAGGCATATGAATAGGAAGGGAAGAACTGAAACTATCACTTTTTGCAGATTACATGATAATATACATAGAGAACCCCAAAGACTCAAGTATAAAGCTACTAGAAACAACAAACAAATATAGTAAAGAGGCAGGTTACAAACTTTATATTAATCTGTTGTATTTTCATGTATGCCAAAAATGAAAATGCAGAAATAGACTGAAGAAACCAATATCATTTACAATTGCACCCAAAAAATGAAATACCTTGGAATAAACCTAACCAAAGAGGTGAAGGACATATACTATGAGAACTATAGCACATTGCTAAAAGAAATAGAATATGACACAAAGAAATGGAAAAATATTCCAGGCTCATGGTTCGAAAGAATCGCCATAATCGCAATGGCCATACTGCCCCAGGAAATACACAGATTCAATGATATCCTCATTTTAATTTCAAAGACTTTCTTGGCAGACATAGAACATAAAATATTGAAATTTATTTGAAACAACAAACAACCCAGGATAGCGAAAACAATCCTACAGGAAAAAAAAAAACAAAACAAAACATTGAGGAGTCATGTTTCCTGACTTCAAACTCTACTTCAAAGCAATAATAATTAAAACAGCATGGTACTGGTATAAAAATAGAAGTACAGATCAATGGAAAAGAATTGAAAGTCCAGAAAGAAATCCACATATATGTGGACACCCAATTATTGACAAAGGAACCAAAAACTTACAATGGGACAAGGAGAGCCTCTTTAATAAATTGTGTTGGGAGAACTGGATAGTAACATGCAAAATGTTGAAACTAGACCACTACCTAACACCATACACAAAAATTAACTCAAAATGGGTTAAAGACCTAGACATAAGGACAAAACCATCAAATACATAGAACAGAATAGAGGCAAAACATTATTAGACAAAGACTTAAGAGAGACCTTCAGCAATTCAACCCCGATAGTAAGGCAGTTAATATTTTTTTAAAAACCAGTGAGATTACATAAAGCTAAAATGCTTCGATTCAGCACAATAAATTCGCCTAAAAACAGTCATCCAACTGAATGGGAAAAGGTATTAGTATCTCACCTCAGATAAGGGGTTAATATCTAAGATATACAAAGAACACATAAAATTGGACAACAAAAATATAAGCAATCCGATCAAAAAATGGATTAATGACATTTATAGACAACTGTCCAAGGAAGACATACAAATGGACCGCAGGTTCATGAAAAGATCTTTATTTCTCTTGTCATCAGAGAATTGCAAATCAAAACAAAATTGAGATATTACCTCAGGCCCATAAGAATTGCTACTATCAAAAATATGGAAATATAACTGCTGAAGAGAATGTGGAGAAAAGAGAGCACTAATTCATTGTTGGGGGAATGTAAAGTGGTACAACCATTCTGGGAAGCAGAATGGAGTGTCTTCACAGAAGTGAGAACAGAAATTCCATATGATCCTGTTATTCCTCTACTGGGCATTTACCCTATAGAAAAACAAACACTTGGCGAAGAGATATATGCACCCCCAATTTCACTGTAACACAGTTCATAAGACTAAGAGCTGGAAACTACCTAAATGTGCATCAATAGAAGAGTGAATAAAGATTTGGTAAATATATACATAATGGAATGCTATGCAGCCATGAAAAGGAATAGACCCTGCCATTCACAGCAACATGGATGGACTTGGAGAGAATTGTGTTTTGCAAGATAAACCAAAAGGAGGACAGACCTCGTATGATAGCACTCATAAGATGTGTAAGGAGAAAACAAATGAAGGTCATAAATTGAACAACACTAAAAATTGGGAGGAGAGAGAAAACACTACTGAAAACAACTATGGAATCAGTGGTGAGAGACAAAAAGCAAATCAGGGGGTAACAAAGTGATGGGGAGGGGGAGGGAAAACGGGATGCAGGGAATATTCTGAAGGAGAAAAAGAGGGGAGAATATTAGTAAACTTACTATGCTGTTTTTTAAATGTAAAAGTACTACTATGTATAAACAAAAACAAGTCATTGCCAAAATGCATTATAACTTCAATAATAATAAATAAATAAATTCAATTCATAATTGAGAACATTATCTCCTAGGAACAGAAACAAAACAGGAAAAATATCTTTCACTCCAGACCAATGTCCACAGGGAAATCAATTAGTTACAGGTAACAGTTTCAAAAGGGAGAGAAAGTGGCTAATGAGCAGACAAAGGAGTGTAAATACTCCTGTCATAGAGGAGCACAGCCTCAGCTGCATAGCCTGGTCAGGGACAGGACACCAGTGTTACTTTTGGAG
>RJWH01004393.1:0-109242 GCA_004363575.1 Solenodon paradoxus
TGATTATCTAAACTAAACTTTTCTCTTATTTTTCCTACACCCCTCTGAACTCATTGTTGTAACAGACATATTTTAGTTTGATTTAAAATTTTCACATCATTTTTATATATAGTTATTCTTTATTTATGCCAATATATTTATCATAGTTGTCGCTCTTTTTCCTTCTTAGATCTGACTTCCATCTGAGATAATTTTCCTTTCAAAGTGGATTTTTAGCATTTATCTGGATATTACTATTCTTTGCCTTTATTCTGAAAAATATTTTTTCTAAGTATGGAACTCAATACTGGAAATTATTTTCTATCAGCATATTGAGATTTTTATTTTTTTAACTGTCTTGTTACAATTTTTATTCAGACTTCTATTGGTAATTGATTCCATAATTCCTCACTAGCCTATCGATACTGTTAGGCTGGCTCAGAAAGACGGGGCAGCGGGCATGCCTGGCGGGCATGCCCGGCGGCCAAGCCCGGGGGGAAAAAGGTGGATGACGTCAGAATAAGGGATGCGACCCCCACACCTGGATTCACAGGGCCAATCCCCAATCGTGATATGGGAAGCCCGCGAAATTCCTCTGCTTAAAGAGCGGGTACCCCTTTGTTCTGCACGTGACTTCCCCAGGCCCGTTTTGAGGACTTGGGAGTTTCGCCCGGGAGCGCAAAGTCCAATAAAGCCCTGACTATTCTGCTTTCTGTCTGACTGAAATTTTCTCCTCGCGGAGCCCAGAAAAACCTTACATTGATACTTTTATACCTTAAAGGTATTTCAAAGTTTTTTTCAGTCAACTTCATGGAGGTCCCTCACTGGTACACAGAACAATACTACTGATATTAGCAATTTGGACCTTTAACTTTTTACTCTATATACCATTTGAACAGTGACATAGAACTTATTACTGGATTAGTTACATGCATAAAAATATAAAATTTGCCTGTACTATGTTTCTGAATGCCTGAGCTTTATTTTATATATACATGCATATTTAATGCATTTATTAATGTTACTTGTTTCTGCTCATATTTCTTTCTTATAAATAAAAATGCAAAAATATCTTAAAGATGAGTTTCTAAGTGCATACCTAATTCTTTCTCTAGAATAAATTTCTAGAATTCAATCAGCTATATCAAAGTATTTGCATCATTTAAAATATTTGATATCAAATCCTTTAATTGATATTCCCAATGCCATATATGTTTCTTCACAGTTTCTACAATATTAAATTTCATAAATATGTCAAATCTGCTATGCTTTTATAATTTTAATAACTTAGGTCTTTTTTTAAGAGGATAAAGTGGGCAGGCAGACAAGATGAGGGAGAAAGAAGGTCTTTCACAGGGAAGGAAATATATTCTGTAGAAAATCAGTAAGCATATATTTTTTAAAGTAGAAATATACATAGGAATTTGAGTTAAGACCAAATGTAAATGAACAAATTCTACAAGTTTGCCATATTACTTCATTGTACCAGTGTAGAAGAGAGGAAGCTGCGCCCCAGTTTCTAGCCACTGAGGACCAACAGTGGCCACCCAGCCACCAGGCACTTGACAGTCTAGACTGGCTGAAAGCTACTGATTAAAGGACCCCTTTCTGAGAAGGGAACCCCATGTGCATTTTACAATTATGTGTGTTATCCATGTGAGTAATTCACAAATGAATAACTTAATTCCATTTGTAATTCCTGTTCTAATTCACACCTTCCCCCTCCCTCACCAATAAAGTGTATCCTAAATGCATTTAGGGGCTCAGATTCTATAACTGGCATGCGTGTAATAAAGCTATTTTCACTACTTCTGAAAGAGCACTGTTTGGATTTGTCGGTTAAGAGAGAGAGCTATTACATTTGGTCCCTTGACCAGGAACCCCAAACATGTTGGCTTTTGGGGGCCATCTCAGGGCTGGCAGAACGCAAGAAGACTCCAGGGGAGGCACGCCCTGCCACAGTTTTGGCAGCCCCACAGATTGGACACCTCTCGCCGGCCCTGAGCGGTACACTCTACCGGGCTCTGAGAAGGAAGTGAACGCAGGAAGGGCTGCTGGAACAGGTAATATCCCAGGATAAAAAGGACCCAGCTCAGGCCTGCCCATTGGCAGAAGGAAAATCTGATCAACTTTCATTTAAGAGATTACTGGAAATATTATTACTGGGATCTCTCAGTCAGGTAAGTCCGGGGGAGGAAATGTGATGACTTCTGTGAGTGGAGTGTAAATGATTTGTTGTCCCACAGCACAAGCTATGGGACATGCGTGAGCCAATCCCAGCGGTTCCATTGCAGTCAGACGGCATAACGGTGACTAACAAATCTACGCGACCTGGTCCAGGGGTTATATGGACGTGCTTATAGCTAAGACTGCTTTATTTTTGTAAGAAGAACGGCCAGGATGGCGACTGAATGGGCTGCTTTTGAACAAAAGGCGTCCCCACCTCCTTTGTCTGTCTTGTGCCATTTGCTCAAGGGCAGGGATGGGACGGAATCAGAGTAAGCCGACATTCTTAAACTGTATGCTGAGGAATTTTAAGAAAGGCTTTTCAGGGGATTACACTATAAAACTGACACCAAGAAAGCTAAAAACCTTACGTGAAGCAGACTGGCCCACCTTTGGAACCCGCTGGCCAATAGAAGGCACTTTAGAAGTGCCAGTAGTGCAAGATGTTTGAATAGTGGCAGGTGGCCCTTGCCACCCAGATCAATTCCCGTACTTAGATTCGTGGTTAAGAGTCACCCAAACAATACCCTCATGGGTACAATTCAGCTCAAGTAGGAAGGGTGAGGCTAGGATTCTTTTGGCATCATTAGGAGGCTCTGAAGAGCTGCAGAAAACTCCAAAACGCTCCCTAAAAGGCACCCTAGAGCCCCCGGAAGACCATAAGCCCATCCTCCAGGATGACCTCGGAGAGGAGCTATCACCTCCCCCTTATATTTCTCCAGCACAGCCCACAGCCCTGCCAGGAGGAGATCCAAATACTCTACCACCATCCGTCTCCCCGCCAGAGCCAACTCAAGATCCCCACTCTCCCGACCAGGGCAGGCGCCTATGCCCCAGAAATCAAAGCCTTGCCCTCCAGATGCCCCTTTGAGAGATGTGGGGACTAGATCAAATAGAGGGAGGTGGCACTGTCCGTCCCGGACGCCCCATCATTTATTATCAACCTTTTTCAACCACAGACCTTTTAAATTGGAAACATCATACTCTGTCCTACTCAGAAAACCCCAGGCTATGATAGACCTCCTGAAACTGTTTTCCAAACGCACCGTCCCACTTGGGAGGACTGCCAGCAGTTACTCCGCATGCTCTTTAACACAGAAGAAAGGTGACGTATTATGGCAGAGGCTCATTCTTACCTAGAAGCCAGTGCTCCTACTGGAGTGGCTGATGTAGTCGCCTGGGCTGGAACAATAGCTCCGGAGGGATGACCCGACTGGGACTTTAATACGGAGGAGGGACGGGCCAATATCCAATGATACCAGGCAGCCATCTTGCAGGGGGTGCGAGCTAGGGCCCCAAAACCCACTAATAAGTCCAAAACTACCGCTGTTACCCAGCGTCCCAATGAGCCACAGGAGACTATTACGAACGGTTATGCAAGGCATTCCGAATTTACACCCCATTTGACCCAGAGGCTCCAGATAATCAGAGGATGATAAATGCCGCTTTCATAGCCCAATCAGCCGCAGACATCTGTAGGAAGCTCAAAAAGCTGGAAGGTTTCACTGGAATGAATTATCAGCCAGCTCTTAGAAGGAGCCAACAAGGTCTTTATGAATCGGGAAGTAGTAGCCAGGAGGGAGGCTGACCGTAAATTGAGAGAAAAAACCACGCTGTTAGCAGCCCTTCAGAAGAGATGGCCGCCAGAGGGTGGAAGGGGACGGAGACTGCAACACCGAAGGGAAGGCGGGCCCCCGCTTAGAAACGACCAATGTGCTTACTGCAAGGAGTTTGGTCATTGGAAGAATGAATGCCCACGAAGCCGACTGCCAATAGGCTGGACCCACGTGAAAGACCACGCGAAAGAGAAGGGCGGGGCTCGAACTTCCTTGAAGTGGTGGAGGCCGACATGGACTGAAACAGACTGGGCTCCTTGAATTTAGGTCCCCTGAAGCCTATGGTCAGATTGAAAGTAGGGGGCCAACCAATAGAATTTATGGTAGATACTGGAGCAGATCATTCAGTTGTAACAACTCCAGTGGCCCGCTCGGAACCAAGACGGTCACCATTATGGGGGCCACGGGGGATGGGGCAATTTGCCAGCCCATCTTCAAAGCCTGAACTTGCGAGCTCGGCAGCCACGTGGTAAAACACAAGTTCCTGTACATGCCAGACTGTCCCGTACCTCTTTGAGCCAGCATTCCTGGAATGCTTTCTTTTGTCTCCCCCAGAGGAGAGACTCTTGCTCTGGGCCAGAGCATATATATATATATATATATATATATGCATATATATATATATATATATATATGCATATATATGTATAGAGGCTGGTTGAGATCTACTAGCTAAACACAGGGCCCAAATTTCATTTAGTCACAAGGGAACAGCAACTCTGCATGTGAAACCTGAAACCACAGGGCTCATTCTGTCACCAAGCCACGAGAAGAGGAGTGGCTCATTCACAGCTCTCGGGAAATGGAGGAAAACCCGCCAGAGTTTTTCTCTGCTTTCTGTTGGCTTGGGCAGAAGGCAATCCACCAGGATTGGTGAAGAGAAGACCTCCGGTCATAGCTGAACTAAGACTGGGGACCCTGCCCCAACGCCTGCACCAATATCCTATTCCCCGAGAGGCTAGACTAGGGATATAAGCACATTTAAACCGATTAAAAGAAGCGGGTATTCTCAAAGAGTGTCAGTCGCCCTGGAATACGTCTGTTACCGGTTAAGAAGACTGGGGGAGGCTACCGGCCAGTACAGGATTTAAGAGCTGTTAACAAAGTAGTTGTTTCATTGCATCTAGTGGTCCCAAATCCATACATTTTACTGAACCAATTATCTCCGGAGGCTGCTTGGTTTATGTGGTGCCTAGATCTGTAAGATGCATTCTTTTGCATCAGGCTGGACCCCCAGAGCCAGTCCTCATTTGCATTTGAATGAACAGGTCCTAACAGTAGTAGGCAGATGCAGTTGACATGGACAAGATTACCTCAGGGTTACAAAAATTCTCCGACATTGGGGAAGCTTTGGCTGCAGACTTAGCAAATTTTCCCCATGAAAGATTTCGTTGCATTCTCCTCCAATATGTGGATGACCTCCTCTTAGCTAGTGCGACTGAGGAAGACTGCCTCGCAGGTACCCATGCCCTTCTTAAGCACCTCTCTGAATCAGGGTATAGAGCCTCATGGAAAAAGGCTCAGATCTGCAGGAAGAAAGTACATTATCTAGACTTCGACATTTCCCAAGGGGATTGGGCACTCAGGGCAGAAAGAAAATAAGTCATTTTAGCTCTACCCCAACCTAAGACCAAGAGAAAACTTCATGAATTCTTAGGAGCCGCGGGGTTCTGCCAAATCTGGATCCCCAGCTTCTCAACCTTGGCAAAGCCTCTATGCACAGCTGACAGGCCCAGAGCAAGAGTCTCTCCTCTGGGGGAGACAAAAGAGAGCATTCCAGGAAATTAAGAAATTGCTCGGACAGACCCCGGCACTCGGGCTCCCGGATGTAGAAAAGCCATTCAGCCTCTTTGTTCATGAAAAAGACGGAGTGGCATTGGGAGTGGTCACTCAGACAGTCGGTCGTTGGCAAAGACCAGTGGCCTACCTATCTAAAAAGCTTGATTCAGTAGTGGTGGGAAGGCCTTCTTGCTTGAGATCGCTGGCTGCTACCGTTCCTGTCCGGGAGTCAGATAAGTTCATTCTTGGCCAGGAAATAAATGTGAAAGTGTCTCACGCAGTAATGACTCTGATGAATAATCAGGGACATAGATGGCTAATGCCCGGCTTACCCAATACCAAGTGCTACTCTGTAAAAACCCTTGGTTGACTCTAGAGACTGTGCGACTCTAAACCCCGCCACATTTCTGCCCTCAGAGGAGGGTACTCAGGAGCACAGCTGTGCTGAAGTGCTAGATGAGGTGCATGCCAGCCGCCCAGACCTGCGAGACTCCCCATTGCAGAATCCTGAGCTCACTCTCTTCACGGATGGAAGCAACTCTGTGAAGGAAGGGGAAAGGCGAGCTGGCTATGCTGTAACCACGGAAACTTCCAAGGTTGAAGTCAAAGCGCTTCCCCAGGGCTGGTCAGCACAGTGGGCTGAACTTCAGGCTTTGATCAGAACCCTAACACTAGCAGAAGGGAAAAGAGTTAATATTTATACTGACTCCCAATATGCCTTTGCTACTGTACATATACACAGAACCATCTGCAAAGAAAGAGGACTTTTAACTGCTGGGGGCAAAGACATTAAAAATGAAGAGGAGATTCTGAAATTACTAGAAGCTGTTTGGCTTCCAGCAGAGGTAGCAATCCTACATTGCCGTGGACATCAAAGAAATATGAATTTAATATCAAATGGTAACAATTTAGCTGATAAAATTGCAAATTCAACAGCAGAATGCAGAGCTGAAGACTCAGCCTGCCTTCCGGCCTCAGTCCAAAGACCAACAAAACCTCAATTTGCCCTACAAGATGAAGAATGGGCCAGATCAGAAGGGGCCATCAGAATACCAGGGCAGTGGTGGCAGCTTCAGATGGCAGAATATATCTTCCCCGTGCACTCGGGATACAGCTTGTCACGGACTATCACCAGCTAACCCACCTCGGGAAGACATCTTTGAAAATGCTTCTTCAAAAGCAGTTTTACATCAGTAAGCTCTCTGCCTTCTATAGGATTATTACAGAACGGTGCATCAACATGTGTTAGGAACAATGTCAACCTGTCCCACGTCCACCCCAGGGGTGCAGTGGATGGGCAATGCCCCCTTCGAGGACGTTGAAGTAGACCTCACTGAGCTGCCCCAGGCTCAAGGGTATCAGTACATCCTCATCTTGATGTGCACCTATTCAAACTGGACAGAAGCAGTCTCTACCAAAACCAAAAAGAGTAGGGAAGTCTCAAAAGTGCTCCTCAGAGAAATAATTCCCAGGTATGGCATACCCCTAACCATCCATAGAGACAATGGACCAGCTTTTGTAGCCGATCTAGTCCAGACAGTTACAAAGGGGCTAGGAGTGACATGGAAACTACATACTGCCTACTGCCTCAGAGTTCAGGGCAAGTTGAGCGAATGAATCGTACCCTCAAGGGTACGTTGGGAAAACTAGTTCAAGAAACAGGTCGTACTTGGGTGGACCTTCTGCCTTTAGCTCTCTTCTGGGTAAGATGCACCCCCAGAAAACATGGGTTCTCTCCATTTGAAATTCTGTACAGAAGGTCCCCAGCAATTCTAGGTGACATCTCCAGGAGCCTTTCTCAATTGGGGTACAAGCATCTGTGGGAACAAGTCCAGGCTCTAGGTGCCACCTTTCAGGTTATAAATAGGTATGTGCTAAAGAGAGCCCCAGCTTCACTAGGAACCCCAGTTCATCCGTATGAACCTGGGGATCAGGTTCGGGTCAAAGATTGGAAGAAGGAACCACTGAAACCTCAGTGTACAGGTCCACATATTGTTGTGCTTGTTACTACAACTGCTCTTAAAATTTCAGATCTAGCTCCATGGGTGCACTACTCGCGAGTGAAAACAGTTCATCAGAGCAGCGATTCATCCAACCAGGAAGGAGACCCCGCTGGCCAGAGCTCCGCCTGGACTGCCCAGCAGCTGACTCCCACCTGTCTCAAGCTGACCTGCAATTCATCAGAGACTTAGAGGAGCTGATGATGCACCAGGAGACTCCGTGTTTATCTCTGTTCATTGCCCTGTTCATACTCTGGGCTTTACTTCTTCCAGTTGCCTTTATCAGTCAGTCCTGCAGACGTCTTCCAGGGGATTGCTGCCTGTCAGCATATATAGATAATTGGAAAGGCCAACCCTTCTCAAATTCCACTCTAGAATATTGTTCCAGTTTTATTGCATCCCTTAAACCATGAACCTAGCATATACTCTGTTCGCGGTGTTCATTCGCCCATCATGGACCGCCCCAATAACAGATCAACATACACCTAACTGCTTCTTGAAGCTGGCCCAGGCTGTAACAACCACTTTTAATTTACCCAGCCAGGGCTAGAAACAAACTGGCCCTGGGTCACTGCCCACTTCACCTTGAGTGGATTCCGAGTAACCTGAGGTCCATAATAGGACAGGTTGGTGGAACTCAGAGACAAACCATGATTGGCTATTGGTAGAAACCCCACCTGGAATGTTCTGTCTAAAACAGACCACTGCAAGGTCAGAAGTCTTCCTTGGCCACAGTTATTGAAATTGTACATATGCCAGGAAAGCAGTTCCCCTCGACTGTGCACCTGTAGAAGGGAACTGGAACAAATCCTGTATCTTGATTAATGGCATCTGAATCTCATGCCAGTGACAGATCCCTAAAAATAAGGAAATATTTTGTAGCGAGATAGTCGGGAGGAAATCATTTTATAACACCAATACTCAAATGTTTTTTTCTTGAAACAGTATTACCCTGTAAACAGTGCAGTGAAACAGGCATCAGCCCTTGTATATCTTACCAATGGTGTTGGAGCAACTCCAATGGTGAGGATAGTCCTGGATTCATTTGGTATTGGAGTCCAACCCGCCAATATAAGAACTGTACTTGGCATCCTAGCTCTAACCTATGGAACTGTTCATAAGGCACCTATAGTGGTTCACCAATCCTGGGATCCCCTTTGGGAAACTTAGACGATTACTATTATCCAAGTTTGAGAATCCATGACTGGGAGCAGATCTTTGAAACCATTGCTTGTGCATTAAAGGGTCACTATTGGATCTATGGTGAAACAGTATATACCTGCCTACCCCAAGGTTGGACAAGCACTTGTTACATTGACATAATTGGGCCTCAGTTCTTCCTCCTAGGAGACTCTATAGGAGAAATGTTGGGAATTAGAGTTTATGATGAGTTATACAGACCAAAATGAAGTATAGATACTGGTCTTACTTTAACTGGTGATGCCAATGGACGGGGCAATGAATGGCCTCCTGAAAGAATAATTCAAGTCTATAGCCCTGCCACTTGGGCTCAAGATGGCAGTTGGGGGTACCAAACTCTCATCTATCTCCTGAATCAATTGATAAAGTTACAAGCAGTAGTAGAGATAATTACCAATCAAACAGCTACTTCACTAGACTTATTGGCAGATGAGGCTACCCAAATGAGAGCTGCCATCCTCCAGAACCGACTAGCTTTAGATTACTTATTAGCAGAGGAGGGAGGAATTTGTGCTAAATTCAATTTGACAAACTGCTGCCTGCAAATAGATGACAATGGAAAGATAACGAAGGATATTGCCAGAGGTATGTGGAAAATAGCACATGCCCCAGTCCAGAAATGGGAATCCCTCTTTGACTCTAAATGGCTCTCTTGGTTCTCCTGGGTTGGTGGATTCAAAACTTTGTTGGGAATTATGGGACTCATTTTGGGAATTTGCATATTGCTTCCTTGTATTCTACCTGTCATAATAAGCTTGATTCGGTCCACCATAAACACAGTTGTTCAACAGGTCACAACAAAGCATGTCTTGCTGGCTCAGCAGTATAACCCCATACCCCCAGATGAAGGACAAGAATGCTAACTATACTCTGTTCTATATTCAGAAGGTCCAAGATGCTGCACCTCCCCCACTACAGCCCCATCCAGCAGGAAGCAGCCAGATAAAGTCTTCGCCCCAATTTCTCGTCTATGGAATTTCAAAACTAATTGTCATCAGTTCGAAAACAAAATGGGGGAATGTAGAAGAGAGGAAGCCGCACCCAAGTTTCTAGCTGCTGAGGACCAGCAGTGGCCACCAGCCACTAGGCGTCTGACAGTCTAGACTGGCTGGAAGCTACTGACTAGACAAAATGACCCCTTTCTGAGAATGGAACCCTATGTGCAGTTTACAATTAGTGTGATATCCATGTGATGAATTCACAAATGAATAACTGAATTCCATTTGTAATTCCTGTTCTAATTCACACCTTCCCCTCTCCCTCACCAATAAAAGTGTATCCCAAAAGTATTTTGGGGGTCAGATTCTATACCTGGCCCACGCATAATAAAACTGTTTTCACTACTTCTAAAAGAGCACCGTTTGGATTTTGTCCATTGAGAGAGAGAGAGCTATAACACCAGAGCATTGTGCAGAGTGCTGCTTGAAAAGATGGGAAATTAAACTGAGATTGGAAAAAACAAAGAGTTTATTGTTTTAGGTAGTGTTTGTTGTACTTTAAATAATTCTTCTTTTCTTATAAGGGAATATCATATATATATATATATATATATATATATATATATATATATATATATAAAAAACTGCTGTCTCCATGATCCACATGATTTTGTAGACAACATAGCCCCAAAATAATCTCCAACATTGCCTGAATATTTTGAAAGCATAAGTAATTTGGTATAAGTTCATGGCAATACTAATTAGGATTCTCTGTCTTTTCTTTAGCACTTTGAAGTCCTTAGATTCCTCCCTTATTCTTAGCATAAAAACTTCTTTCCTAGATCTAGCTCTCTAACTAATTTCTCTCTTCTCCAGAATCTCTCACATGCTACATTCCCAGCACACAGCATTGCTCTCTGTCTGCACATCCCTCTTGGGGGTTCAATTAATCCGTATGACAGCTTTGCTCTAGAGAATACATTTCCACTCTTCTCCTTTAGAGGACTGGAGAGGGAGGCAAGATCACTGGCAACACTCGTGTTTTATTTCCCAGACTGAAGAGGAAAAGAAAATTGAACTACTTTTCCTCTAAACATACACATATACACATGCACACACACACAAAAAACACACATACTTTGGTCAATCATGTATATGAAAGGAACAACTTCTTATTAGGACTTGCCAAGACCCTGGAATTTAATGACCATTCAGGTGTGCCCCTATTTCAAAGAGTATATATATATACATACACACACACACACACACACACACACACACACACATACACACACATATATACACAAAAATGCCCTCATTCAAAATGAAATTATAAACTACTATTCACTTGGTACAAGAGACTTCACATATTTAAAGTAGGAAACTCTTATGGTTCAATTACAATATAATTCCAGATATATAATAAATATAAGTGTGATTTTAGAAAAACTGGTCATAGCAAAGTTGTGTTGCAACTCCAAGACATTAACTTATAAATAGACATATATACAGTCATATATAGACTTGACCCATGTAAACAGAACCTTAAAGAATTCTTGTTGCTAAAGCATCTTCCCTTCCAGAATTTATATATTCCCAAACATTTAAATTTCATCCCATATTTGAATAGGGGAGAATATAGATGATTATAGATTGAATATAGTTAAATGTAGATAAAATATTTGAATATAGAATAACTAATACCAATGATTGACAATTACATTTGGTTTCTTGCCAATGTGACATTAACATTTGAGATGATGATAATGATAATGATTTAAGATCTTGATCTGTCACTTAACTCATCAAGTAGGGATCCCCAGGTGAGCACGTAGAAAGTATTTTCCCCTACATTTGAAGCACAGAGCTGGGATCCTTTATGAAATACTGAGAAGGTAAAGCAGAAGCCTCTACTTTGATGCTGACTCTAAACTAATTAATGACTATAACATTATTTTAATGAGTTAATGACCTTGTCTGACAGTAGGCCAAATTATTTTAAAGAAACAAATATTCATTTACCCCAAATGCTGAAAATTTTCACTGATTTTGAAATGGTTATTTTCTTTTTATCTCCACACACACACACAAAAAAATGTTGCAAATAGTTTAGAGGAAGTGTTCATTTTAATGTTAAGTCCTCTTTTAGACAATTTTCAGCTAGAATTACTGATTAATAAAAACTGCCTGCTTTGCGATGTTATCTCCTCTTCCTCAAATAAGGGAAAAATATTGCTTCTGGCATTTTCACTAAGTATTTGATTAATCTTAGTTACAGAATTTATGTAGCACTTATTGGCCTGGATATTTTACTCCTTCTAACTAAGAACAGAATCACATCTGCTTTCTTTCATTCCCCATGACAGGACTCAGCACAATGCTTTTCACATAGCAGGAGTTTTGCTTGTTTCTCAATTGTATTAAATCAGTAAGTTTGGGAACATTAAATGTAGCATTCATAAATTTTTGTGTCATAAAATATTTTAATGGAATCATATAACCTAAAATAAGACCTCAAAGAGTTAAATTATTATACAAAACATGTAGCCGGTTAACGCCAGAGATAAATCTAAATCCCAAGCCTTCTAGTCATCAGTACAGTATTTTTTTCTTTAATCATTGTTTCGGAAAGTAAAATGTATCCACTTTTAATTACAAATTTTTCATTTGAAATTTATACCCTTCTCCCATGCCTTCCCTCGCCTCTCTTCTTTCTCTTTCTGCAATTGCATTTGGAAACTCAGTATTCAGAAGACAAACTGTGTAAATCACACTAGAATAATCAATGTTTTGACGTTGCAATCGGAACACGCAGCACTACAGGTTGTTGAAGAGACCTTAGTGTAGTACAACGTACAAGGCTGTGAACTGGGTAAAGAGGAGCTAACAGGTGATGACTAAGGAGGTAGCTACCGTGGGTGAGGACTGCTGCCATTCCTTTCTGCCTGATGAACAACAAGGAAAAGAGGGTGATTCTGCCCTTTCCAGGCACCATAAGACAAGTGAAGAGAATTCTTTTTGAATGTGCACTTATCTGCAAAAAGTGGAGACTGCATATCTAATTTCTCCTGGAGCGAGGAGGTGGGGGGGAAATAGAATTGGGAATCTGCTTTTTTAAATTTTTATTTTTTAAGAGAGGAAGGAAGGAAGAAGCATCTTTATTTTATGTTCATTTTGTGTCTTCATCCTGATCCCACATCACAAGCTGGGTTCCTTGGGTTTTACATGGTCAGCATGCCAATATCTTGAGCCACAAGTACACGTGTAAGTCTGCTTTGTGTATCTACTTGGTTAAACGAAATACAGAATTGGAGAATGGCAATACTATGGGTGTTCTTTTAGATTAGTCTGAATCCTCCCCACTTGCCAAGGAAGAAATTGTCGCAAAAGTATCCAGACTTGAATTATCTGACTAAATCATAAACGAGAGAACCACAGTGACAACAGATAATAGAAGGCATCTTAGAGTAGGAAACCTGAGTAATCTCTTCACAAACTCTTACACAAATCAAGTAAAACAGCCAGTCTTGGCATGCAAGTGTAAACATTTGTCCTTTCTCATATTTCCCTCGCAGGATCCAGTGGAGGAGGTGAAAAGTAAAGTCAAAATGGAAGGGAACAGAAATAGAAATGGAGAAGAAATAAAAGAACAAGACTCACACATATGCCTTCGCAATGCAATTTCCTTAGATCATTAAGCAAGCACAATGTACAAAGAAACTGTGTTAATCTGGCATGTAGCCGAATTTATGTCATTCTATAATGGAAGCAATTTGTTAATATCTTGAAGTGAATGGAGAGTTACAGAAACAATATAAGATGATTTTTAAAAGACTGGAAAGAGGGATTTAATAGAGCATGAATGAAAGTAACAATTGTAGAAAAAAATCATTTCATGCTTGTACCCTACCAGGATGAAACTGTTCCATAAATGAAATACCTATGTAAGCACTGAGAACCATAACATATATAGTTGGCAATGGGACTGCAAAAAGTTAACTGCAAATAATTTTCAACCTTGTTAGCCTTACATTCCCAATAACTTTGAGCAAGAAAATTGAACACATATTATTAGTTTAGTAAGAATTCATCTTTCACAGTCTATTACAAAATGTGTCAAATATAATTTGTACTTTATCATCCAGTACATATAAATTTCTTTTTTTTAAAGCAGAAGTCCAGGTGTGACCTGGTGGAACAGTAGTTAGGTCAATTGCCTATAAACGAACAAGTCACATACCCCTGAATTTGAGTCCTGGATCCAGGGGAAAAAAACCAGTGTGAACAACTACATAAAATAAATGAAAGATGCTTCCTCCTCTCTCTTCCTACCTGACTACTTGCTTTCATTCCTGCCTGTAACTTTCTTAAAAAAAAAAAAAAATGTTAACTGCTTAAAGCAGAAGTCCAATTTTGTATTATCTTTGGGCAAATAACAAAGTCACAAAGCTAAGAGTCTCAGCTTTCTTCCATCTTCCATTTTTGTTGTTTTCACTTCTCTTTCCAATATATTTTGAGTGAACTTGCAAATTACTATATTTTCTGTTTTCCATCAGATTAAATTCTTTACACTTTTTCATTTCCAGTCTGTTGAAAACTAAGCAAGCAAAGAAGAAAAAGTTATCAGTCTCTCTCTAATCACTAAGAATAGTTCAACAAAGAACTCTTCAAAAATGACTCATTCCCCCGAAAAGTAAAAGTATATCTAATACTTCCATTTAGTATTTAATTGAGCTGCTTTCTTCAGAATTTGAGGAATATAATCACCTAATATTTCCATGGATGTCAGCAGCAATATTATAAGATTTAAGTCTATACATCTCAATATTTCCCTCTTATATTAAGATTTATACTAATCTTTTTGAAAGCATTAATAATACAAGGTGCATTCTTGTATCTTTGAGGGTAAAATATCCAAAAGCCTTTTTAGAAAAAGATATGAAAGTACTTCTCCTCCCTCCCTTCTCTGCCCCAAGATGAGTGAAATTTGCCTCTGAGCTTCCACATTTCCAACTTTGTTTTTGATCTTCTGACCACAGTTGACCTAGCTGCACTCTTCCTTTCCTCTTAAACATGCTCCTATTTCCTCAACTACGGTTTTGCTCTTTCCCATCCCTTTCCTCTTCATGACCCATCCTGTGAGATCAAAGGTTACTTGGATATTCCATTCCCCTTTTTCTATACATTCTCTATATTTATTCATTTTGCCATTTCAGCTACCACATCTATGTTGGTAATTCCCAAGTTTGCAACTTATGTCTTAATGTTTCATCCTTTTCCATCAATCTATGTCATGGGGCCTGTCCCATGGAGTCTATGACATCTGAAATGTAAATAAGTCTTAAGCCCAACCAGGTGACCCTACCCTTTAAATGACACTCAGAATCCACCCCATCAACACCCTGTACGCTTGTTCTTTCCTGTTCCTTTCCCTAGAAAACTCCCAAGGGCGGACCTTCATCTCCTTACTGGAATTACTGTGAAGCCCTCAATTATATGCCTCAGCCTGTCATTCTATGCTGCAGAGTTTCCAGGATTAGCTTTCTCAAACACTGCTTTCTTCCTGCCAATCTTTTAGACTCACTTTCTCTTGCCTTAGGCAACTCATCTAAATTCTCAAGACTACTATCCAAGGCCCTTCATCAATGAGCTCCTCAATCCCCATATTTTCTAACCAAACATCTCTTTACTCTTCAACCTACCATTGCTCTGACTTTATCAAGTAAACCATCATATCCCACATTATCTTAATCATCCCCCTTAGATGTTGTTTTCTCACAACCTCAAATTCTCTCCTTTGTCCTTTTATTCTGCTCCATGATTATTACTGGCTCTACTTGCTATATTTGGCCAGATAATTACTGTAGTCTCAGTCCTGTGACTACAAAATTTCCTCTACAACTTATCTAACCTATATTTGAATTTTCCTTAAAGGTCTTATTCTTAGAAATAATCAGAGGTAGCTTCTATTTATTGGCAAAAAGCTCATTTTATCACTCAAATAAATTTTCAACCTAAATATAAACAAAGTGTATAATTTCACATGAATGGGCTAGCATATAAAATGCCTAATTTATTCATCAATTCAGCAAATAATTATCAAGGAACTACATGTGAGCAATTATGTCAGCTACTTGGAAAAATATTTCTCTATATCTATATACATATATGTTTTAAAACCCTCCTCAAATAAAAATATGCTTGATATTTTTAAAAAATTCCTCTTCAAAATTATTTTACCATCCATAGGCAGGCACTAGTCATTTTTGAAGTTTAATTTTCATTGTGTCATTTAGATATACATTCTTTATTCTAATAGATATAATGTGATAGTTGAAATCATTCATTCAATAATTTTTATTGTGGAATTATGGATGTACGACGTTACATTAATTACAGATACGCAAGGAGTCAATATTTATGTATATCCCAAAGTCTTATCTCCTTGTGATGAGAATTTTTAAGATCTATTTTCTTAAAACTTTCAGAAGTGCAGTAAATTAGTATTAATGATAATCTGTATGTTATATTTTCCATCACCACGACTTATTTCTTTTATAACTGAGAGTCTGTACCTTTGTTCCCCTTATCATTTTACCCAATCCCACCCGCAACCTCTGGATACTACCATTGTGTTCTTTGTATGTGTGGGCTCAGGGATTTTGTTGCTACTGCTATGGTTTGTTTTAGATTTCACCTCTAAGTTGAATTTACAAAAATTTAACAAATATTAATAGAGTACCTCTTAGATGCTGAATGCAGGGATGAATATGTTCTATTTTGCGGGGACTTGTTTTGTTATTGTATCGTTTCTCAGAGGAAATGCATTTTACATTATTTAAAACTATTGACAAAGTACAATAGGATATGGAATACTTGGTTTCAGAAACATTATTTTCTCCATAATTAATAATATGGTACTAAATTAAACTAAGTATTATTCTTGTGACAACATAAAGATCTAAATATTAATTTTTATATCTTCAAAGGAAGACTAAACTTGACTCCATGTTATAAATTCTGTGGAAACGCATGAGAATGTTTTTTCTCAAAAGGTGTGGTTTTCTCTTTAAAAGAAGCAGGAGAGCAATATTTGTTTTATGCAGCTGAGCTGCTTACATCGTAAAGCAATTAAAATTCCAACAAAATATCATGGAAAGGAATCCTTTGAGTACTTAAAAGTTCTTAAAAGTTAAATGATCACAATCCCTCAGTGAATACAAAATAATTTGTATTCTCCTACAAGCTAATTACCCAGTTAAGATTCTAGACTCTTTGGCACAGGTCTGGGGTTTTCAGTTATTGCTCCATTTACTAGTTTTTCCAGAAAAAAATCACTGACCTATGAACTCTACAACAACCCCAAAGGCTTCAGCACATACAACCAAGTGTCCATGACCTGGTGACTCCTGCTAATGTGATGTCTCATTTCTCTTACATAACGTATATGATGACCAGGTTCTTCTTCATCTCTTAATAGTTATGTATTGGAAGGAAATTAGAAAGTGTCTCACATCAGATTCTCTCCTCTCTTGGCAACTTTGTCTCTGATAAGGTTCTTTTCAAGGCAATTTCTCTGACCTGATTAGCAAACACTACATGACCCATAAACCACCTGTTTACAAGATATATATAAATCTTCTGTAAAGAAATACATAAATGCATAAACAATATCAGGTACATAAGGGGATCTTTATTTGTAACAAGAAAATAAATGACCAAAAATTACTGAAGATTCAGGTCCTTTTCTTTGAGGAGCTCTTGGGCAATTTACCAGAGATACCAACAGAGAAATGTTTTTGATAACAACTGGCTTTTCCCCTCTGTCTAAAACAGTAACTCCCAGATATTTTCACCATTCACCACACGAGGAACCCCAAAACTTGAATTCATAAGTTTCATGGTAAATTTACACAGTTAAAGTAAATGAGCAAACATAACCTTAATATTCTTTTAAAAGGATTAATCTAGTCTATCTTCTATTAAGCTTCTGGATTTTTCTGGGTTTCTTATTATGTCATCATTGACTTTATTAAATAAGACAGCAATTAAAATGCAGGCCATGTTATCTGGAACAATTAAATAATCACCTCTAAGAAGTTATGACCACTCCATCTTATTGCCTGCATGCAGTGGTATCAGCCTGACAACTATGCAACCCTCATTTTTGCTCCCCAAATTCTGCCTGCATCTTCCAGACTAACAACCAAGCAATTTGACTCTTCATTTGTCTTCTTTATTTTCTGAGTTTCTCCATGCCCACCATTAGCATATTTTGCAGGGCTGTACCTCCTCCAGACTTGACAATTAGAGGGTGCTGTGTTCTTGAACAGGTGCCCCTGACCCAGGAGCACCAAGAAACCCACTGAAGTCGAAAAGAAACATTTTCAAAAGATATTTCAGATAGTAAAGCAAAACAAAACAAAACTTCCCTCCATCCTCTACCTAGAGAACCATAAGACAGTTCATAAAATGCCCGGTTTCAACACATACACACACACTCACACACACACGCACACACACATGCACGCACACAAACTATATTGCCTTTCTTTGCACTTACAAATTTACAAAATGTTTGAGACCAAAAATTTATTTTCTGGCCATAAATAGCACACATCAATACACTATTCATTGGGGAGATCTTAAGTCCTCAGTGAACTACAAATAGCAATCCTAGGCTGTTATGGGGGATTATCTCATGGGGATAAAAATGTAAATTTTTTCTTAATATTTCATATCCAGTTTTAGAACTTGCCGGAGCAGAGTCAGAGACTAGGAGTTTGGTTCCTAAATGTCTATTCCTGGAAGAAAGTGCCTTTGGTATTTCACTTAGGCAGAGCCATTGAAACTCATTGAGAAGCTAGCTGGGCATTTTTGTTCTGGTTTACTTTGATAGTTGCTTCAATGCTGTTAATTTAGATTAGAATGCTTTTCAGATTTTTGAAAAAGGTTTTAATGCAGGATTACATTAAGAAGTTTGGTTGCCATGTTATTTTTGACAGTGCTGTTCTACTGCACACATCCTTTCAGATAGTTGAGATTTCTGAAATTTTCTAGTAGAATTGTACCCTATTGTTAGTGTATCATCAATGTAGCTTCAATAAATTATGCCATTCAGAAGCTGTCATCTTTCCTTTTACCTTTACTTTTATATTATTTTTTATTCTGCTTCATCACGATCAACTTTTTTGTTATAGATGCAAGTTCTCATAAGCATATAAAATATCTCAACATCAGTAGTTATCAGAGACGTACAAATTAAAATCAAAATAGGATAGCCTGCAATACTCTAATATGGATACAAATAAAATGAGTGTCAAAACCAAATGGTGTCTGGGATATAGAACAACTGGAAATTGTCTGATTGCTGTTGGGAGTGCAACCAGTTTGGAGCACTTTTTGTCAGTGTCTACTCTAGACAAATTTTCGCCTACCTTGTGACTTAGCAATTTAATAACTACAACAGAAATGAGCATTCATGTCCACCAAAAGATAAATACAAGAGTGTTCATAGCAGCTTTAGTCATAAACTGGGATCATTTCAATTTTCTTCAGCAAGAAAATGGATAAACGGATTGTGGAATATTTATATAGGAATATGCAAAGGCATATACAATATACTATATTGCTTTCACACAACAATGGAAAAATATTGTTGAGCACAGCAACATGGTTGAATCTCACAGAGCTGTTGGACGAAAGAAACTGAACACAAAATAATATATACTGTATGACTATTTATATGAAGTTCAACACAGTTATAACTTACCTATGCTGATAAAGAATAGATGGTAGTTACCTTGTAGAGTTATCAACTGGGTGGGAACCTCAAGAGACTGGTAGAGTGTGCAGAAAATATTCCTTATCTTTATTTAGATAATGGGTCTCCTGATGTGTATGTGTCTGTGTATGCGTGTACAAAAACTCATTGTACTTGAGATTTGCGCACAGTACTGTATGCAAGTTACACTTGAAATCTTAAAAAGAAGTTTAAAAACATGGGCTGTTATGAAATGTGAAGAATCGCTGTTTTAGAGCAAATTTAGGAGCTGCCTTTTAGTCTCTTACCAGTCACAGTGTGCCCTAGACCCGAAGTACTAGCATCACTTGAAAGCTTCTTTAAAAAATAGAATCTTAAATCTTACCCCATACATAATGATTACAAATCTGCATTTTAGCAAGATTACTAGGTACTTCAAACGCACATGAAAGCTTGAAGCTAAGTTCCTAATTCTTAATAACTTCTAACAACCTTCTTATTTCACTGCTTCAGCAAGATTCTGTCACACCTCACACAGAATAGAGACTCCTCTTGCATGCCTTGCAAACCCATAACACTTCTATCTTAACATTCACCATGCCACAAACCTGCTCATTACTGAGCTGTTTTTCCCAAAGAATGTAAATTCATTAAGCGTAGGAAGCAAGTTTTACTTGATTTGCATCCACACTACCTAGCACAGTGAGCATACACAAGTGGTATGTATTTGTTGAATAATGAAATAATAAATAAAATAAACATTGTAGTTCTAATAACTTTTATGCCAGGAATACAGAAAAATGTGTGGTAGTAACAATATATTCAGATAAAAATTAGGTATTAGGACCACTCTCAATGATAAGTTTGAAAGTTTATTTATAAGGAAATGTTTATTATAAAGACAGGCATTGACTCTCCCCCCACTTTGAGATTTTGTAAGTTGATTTGTTATAAATATAACTGTAAACATAAACCTCAAGAAAGGATATTTCTGACAGCACATACTCTCTCTCAAGAGGCCAATATTATATCTAAAGAAGCCCTATTCTGAACCCGCACCTGCCCAACTTCATGGCTTTTTCAAGGGGCACTTCTTCTGATGGCACTCTTGCTAGAGTGTGAACAATGGCCTGTCATGTTCTTCCTATGCCCCAGGCCTATTTTTAGCATGCAGTGAACTTTTTCTAAAAGGAAAAGCTGTTGGATCAAAATGGTGCCTGGGTAATGCAGACTACCCTGAAGAAATGAATCAGACACCAGCATAGCAAATTCTTGCTCAGGCGACAGTAGGCCTTTATACATAAATCTGGTAGCAGTCATGGGAATCATTCAGTGATGTGTGTTTGGAAAATTTATCCCAACAGATTTTGAAATAGTGTTGTAAAATTTGGCACCACTTGTCAAGAATCATCTGATACCAGACAATGAAATTTGTAGTATCAAGAGTCTACATAGATCAAAAGAAAAATAGGATGCTTCTTAGATCATTGAAATTTCATTGAACTTCAAATATATACCATTTGTACGCTGGTCTTCTTCTCAGTTCTATTTTTGTTTAAGCTCAGTTTCAAAAGCCAGACCCAATAAAGATCACTGAATGTTGTTTCAGTGGAGACAAGAATCTCTTATCGAAGTACAGCATGATATAAGGTTTCAGATTTCTCACTGTCTAGCCTATTGTCAAGTTTTTTAAATACAAAGTTAGCTAACAGCCAAGCACAATTAGCCAGGAAATCAATGGATTTATTAGAAGAAACTGGTGCCAAGGGAAGCTAGGTGACTTCCAGTTGAAAGTGTGCTTTTTGTGCTTTCCATTGCCTGAGGTGTATGCTTTAGTTTATTAGTAAACTGTGGCGATGGATGGGACTGATGCTATGGAATGGCTAAAGCTATAAACATTAAAATTAGAAATAAAATTATTAAAGTAGCTTAGTTAAAGATAGTCTTAATCCAGCAAAAGAGGGGGAAATGTCTAGAAAAATAAAGGGCAAAATAATGCAGATTAAAGTATTACAATCTACAGAAATTTTCCATGGCTCCTGAGTAGAAGCTATGTATAGATCAACAGGTCAACTATTTGGTCCAAAGGTATTGAGTTGAAACTATCTCCTTTGGACATTTGCCTTTTTCTGAAGAGAGCCAAAGAATCCGTATTTTGAAATCTCTGCTAAGCTCCATCTTTCAGTTGTTCAAGAATATTTTGTTTCTTTAGTTGAGAACTCCAAGATTAATCCCTAGGAATTTTACTACTGTTCTAGTTGTGAATGACATTTGATGATCTCTTTTTAGAAAACATGTTCTTAGTTTTTAGGGAATAGGGGTGTTTTGAAAGACTATGAGAAAAGTTTGCTCACATCTCTGGATAATAATACTTCTTGCATTTCCTGGATTCCCTGCAATATTTTACCATATTTCCTTTAGTAAGTAGAGTCCAGAAGTAGAGGTGATATTTCTACAGAGATGGGTAAGTCTTTTATTAACAGATAGGGAGAAGTCAAAGAATCTCAGAGGGAATTATTCCCAATGATAATTCCTTAGACCTTAGAAGTTTGAGAGTGCCTGAGAATTTTGCCAATTTGAGCTAAAGAGTTCTGGTTTTAATTCTTTCCTTTCCTAGAGACTGGGGAACAGTCTGTACATTAATGTTTCTGAGTTGCAGAATTTTCAAATTTTTTAATAATAATACAGCAAAATGGATATACTTATCACTAAATATCAGTTTTAATTTTCTAACTTGGGAACACAAAATTGGCTAATCTGTCTACACTCTCAGGGCCTACCTCTTCAGCAAGAAACTGATTCAAAAATCCTGAGGAGGAAAAATGATCAGAATATATTAGAATTCTCCTGGATCAATGGAACAGAGTAGAGAGACCAGAAATAAATGCATAAACCTACAGTCAACTGGTATTCAACAAGATTACTAAGTGAATACAAGGGGATTTCTACATACAGAAGAATGAAATTGGTTCTTTACATTACATTATCAAAAGCAAACTAAAAATGGATTAAAGATTTAGAGATAAGACTTAAAACTGTAAAACTCCTAGAAGAAAATATGGGGAAAATGTTTCTTGACATTTATCTTGGAAATAATTTCATATATATATATAACTCCAAAAGCAGAAGTAGCAAAAGGAAAAATTAAGAAATGTAATATCATCTAACTAAAAAGCTTCTGTATGACAGAAAACAATGAACATAGTAAACAAAAAGGCAATATTCAGAATGGGAGAAAATACTTGTAAAGCATATATTTGATAAATTATTACAATAGACTGAGTGTCTGTATTCTTCCCACTCCTCACAGTCATATTCAAACTCTAACTTCCAATGTGATATCATTAGAAAGTGGGGCCTTTGAGAGGTAATTAGATCATAAGGGTGAAGGCCTCATGAGAGACCCATTAGTGTTTTTGTTAAAAAAAAAAAAAAGAAAAGGTGTGCAAGAGATTACTTCCACTCTCTCTGCTTTCCAGTATGTAAAAATACAAGGAGAATAATGGTCTGCAATCAGGAAGAGGGCCCTCACCAGAACTTGACTCTGCTGACACCCAAATCTTAGACTTTCCAGCCTCCAGAACTGTGAGAAATAAGTGTCTTTTAAGTCACCCTGTCTGTGGTGGTGTTATTGTAGTTCTAACTAAGACAGTGACTCCAATTTTGACCGCCAATTTTGATATGTGTTTTTTTGTATGCAACTCAATTCAATTCTGACCGTACTTACTTGGAGTTAGCATCAGATCCCACAGGGTAAGGGCTTAGTCCTACAATACAACACACCCCACCCCCCAACACACACACACACACACACACACACACACACACACACACACACACACACACCTAAACACTTTAGATGACAATTGCAAGTACAGGTTGTCACCCATGCTTTTAAATGACTGGCAATAGATTGAATATCCCAATGATCCCCTCTGTGAGTTTAATTTATCTATTTAGAGTGACTTATAGGATTCAGAAATATATTTCACTTCCTAAATTACCAATTTACTATACAAGGATGTAATTCAGAACTAGTCTTATGGAAGAGAGTATAGAGCAAGGTATGGAAAAAGTGTACAAAAACATCATGCTGTCTCTGATTGTACCCCTCTCTCCAAATATTCACATGTTCACCAACTCAAAGTCCTTTGAATTCTGATTTCTATGGCTTGGGTTTTCTGAAGGCTTCAGTACCTAGTCATGCTTGCTTAAGGCCTTCGTCATTTCTGGTGCAATCTCCAGCCACTCTCCCCTTTCTGGAGGTTGGGTCCTGGGACTGAAAGTTCCAATCCTCTAATAACACGATTGGGTCCTCTGGCAAGCAGCCCCACACATCTCTGGTGCTTTCTAAAAGTAACCTCATTAACATGAATGCAGGTGTGGTTGAAAGCAATTTTTTATGAATATCAAGACAATTTTATCACTCATCACTTTGGAAATGCCAAGAATTTTAGGAGATCTGTGCTAGAAATGGGGACCTAGATCAATTATATCTGTTATTCTAAATCACAATATCAGACAAGGGCTTATATGCAAAATATATAAAGGACTCTTAAAACTCAGAACAAAAATTGTTTTTAGCTGGACAAAGGATTTGAAGAGACATTTCTCCAAAGAAGGCAAACAAATGGACAACAAGCAGTGAAGAAATAGGTGTTTAACATCACTCACGTTGTGGAAATGTTGATCAAAATCATGAGGAGATACTACCTCAGACTTGTTATAGTGGTTATTTTCAAAATATCAAAAGCTGATGTCTTTTGATAAGGATTCAAAGAGAGCCCTTGTGCGTTGTTGATGGAATGTAAATTGGTGCATCCACTATGGAAAACCTTGTATGTTCTGAAAATTAAAAATAGGTATTAAGGCTGTGACTCTAGCATAAGAAGTCAAGGACCTGAGTTCCTGACCGGGAGCTGATGGGAACGAGTATCATGAGCAACTAAATGATTAGATAAAGACTTCTTTCTTCTATCCCTGCCTGTCTGCCTGCCTGCCTATGTGCCTTCATTCCTGCCTGCTCCCTTCCTGTAAATAAATAACTCAAAAAATAACTAGGGATAGTTTTGTGGAATCCCTTTGGGGGGCATGCTGATAGGTTCTGAGGTTTTGACCCTTGTTCATGGCCCACCGTTACAGTTTTACTACAATTATGCTCATGAAAGATGATATCTAAACCAGCTACATCCTCAGCAATGTTAATAAAAATTGACGCATTCATGTTGATTAATTACAATAGTCAATTCATTCTTGCTGAACGGAGTCATTTCCTGTAAAATTTTTGCAAGTTTCTCTTTGAAGCAAGTTTCTCTTAGTGCAATGTGTCAAGTATTTTAAGAACATCGTATAGTTTGCATCCAGATTTCTCCCAGTATTTCTAATTCTGAAACCAATAGCTGACGTTATGTAAGAATCTCTTTGAAACTCTCCAAAGACCTAGAATTTTGGCATATCATGAGGTGAAAACTTTGTGATTCTGCCCACAAAACATAATGATCAGCTAGGGCATTTCCTGTAGTCTCCATGACACCAAATTTTAAATGAGGAAGCACTCAAGCACTCAAAAATTCTTTACCATCCTGACTTATTAATTGAAGTTTTCTTGAGATTAAGAATACCCTTTGCTTCCGAAGCGTTGCAAAATTATGGACAGCTCAAAACCATATTTTTCATGATGACTTAGACTCCTTTTTATCTTTAGCTCATCAGCAAGCTCTAGTGATGACAAGAAGTTTTGTCATCTAGGCAGAATTTGTACTTGGCAAAGAGCATAGCAAAGTAACTTATCTGATGTTTTCTTAGTATAGTCTTAAGATATGTCCTATCAGCAGACACATGCCATCAACACACAAAATTAAATTTCCTAAAGGATTATCTAATAAATATATGGTTATATATAGATGGTTAGTCAACAGAGGTTAGAGAGTCAGCACATTTTTCAGATAAAGGAAGAAGAGTAGCAGAACGTAAAGTATTTCAATAATGAATGAAGATAAGTGAGGGAAAAAGTAGTAGGATTTCATAGGCGATAAGTTGGGGAGCTTATATTGCACACTTATATTGTGAGCTTAGATTGAACAACAAAGATTATACAAAATAAGGAAGTATCAAGTGTCAAAAAAGATGCAAAACAATAAGGCAGAAACCTCCACGAATTTAGCTACAGTTGACTATTGTCCTTAGATAAAGTGGGTATTTTTTTGCACTGATTTAGGACAGACTGTAATGTTATTGATTCTGATTACTTTGATGAAGTTGAGTCAGAGTACCAGGGCACTGTCCTGACCTTTCATGCATAAATAGGTTTTTTTTAAGTTTTTGATAGAGTTTTTTTTTGTTGTTTTGCTTTGTTTTTAAAGCCCACAGTGAGAGATTATTGAAGAACCAATTCTCACAAAGACTGTGTAGATCCAATTATTGAGGACATGGTTAAGTCATATAATGATTTTTTAAAGCAGAAAAGTTGGAAACCCACTGCCTGCAGTAACTGATGAAACGCCTCTTGTCTGTCTCTTGGCTACTGACCTGGGAAACTTCTTAATTGCTTGTGGTCTATTATAAATAAAGCGTTCACTTTCTGGAGAGAAGTCATGTCTTGGAACTGCATATGAAAAATGAGATATTTTCTTTGGAAACCTTATTCCAATCCTGAGTGAGAACAATGATAGATAAAAAATATCTTAGGGTTCAATTTAGCATTAGCATATAAGAAAAGTCACGCACATATTACAATAAGAGTAGAATCATGGGAAAATTTCAGGTGTTTGGTTCTCATTTGAGGATTTCTAAAAAGTTGGAGAGTAGCTCAGTAAATTTCTGGGAAATAATGGTCTACCTAAAGCATTGACTTTCTTAGCAAAAGATAAACAAGTATTAATTATTTTGAAATTGAAAAAAGTAGAAATACAGATTTCTAACTTTAAAATATATAGCCTCTGGAAACACAAAAAGCATACGCTATTTGGGATTGATGCAGCAGGGAAGAAGAGTATCTCTGTTTATGAATCGGAACACTTCCAGGATAACCCACCAACTGGATTTTTTTTTTTTTTTTTTACTGAGAGGATAGGACGTTGAAGACTTGATGCAAAGTGTAAGTCCTTTCTCAGTTAACTTTGACCTCTTAAAATCTTTAATTTAGGCATTAATTAAACCACTGTTCAAATTACCTGTGGTTTCATTATTCATAGAGAAAAATAGCATAATCATTGGGGATTTTCCTGGAAGAAATATTCAGAAGAACTTTTAGGCTAGCTGTTCCATTTGCACAGTAAATTCTTCCCTCTCAAGTTAATAGGTGTGATGTCATAAAAGAGGAAAGTATGCCCCATGTTTTAAGATCCAAGAGTGACAGCTATGAACTGGGACTGGGAAATGTCTCAAGGTTATTAAAGATGTCTACCCACCAGACAGTTTGTTGACTTTGAGGTAGAGATTATATAATAGCAATAGGGTGAGGTTGGATATTTTAGTGCCCTATGTTCATTTTCTATTACTTTGGTAACAAACTGCCACAGATTTAGTGGCTGAAAACAACTTTCATCTATTAAGTCACCATTTTGTAAATGAGAAGTCCAAGCACTGGGACCTAGCTGGTTATCTGCTCTCAGGTTTAGGAGATAAAAATGAAGATATTAGCAGGATTTCATTTCCCTCTGAAGGTTCTGAGGATGAATGTCCTCCAGGATTAAACAGGTTGTTTCAAAATTCACTTTTGTGTGGTAGTCATCGCAGTCTTCTGTTTTCTTGCTGGCTGTCAACCAGAGGTCAATCCGAAGCTCATAGGAGTTGCCATAATTCCTTGACTAGTGGCTGCCACCTTCCATCTTCAAAGTCGACAAAGATAGCAAGTACATCCACAATTTCAATTTCCTCAGAATTCTTCAGCATTATCTCTCCTTTGCTTCCAACCAGAGAAAAGTTCTGTTTTCAGAAGCATATGTGATTCTATCAAGCTCATCTAGATGATCTAGAATGAACTTCACCTCCAAAAGGTTTTAGACCATAAACCTCAAAGTCTCTTTGCCATGTAACATAATATAAATCCCAGGTTCCAAGGATCAAAGTATGGATATCTTTGTGGGGACATTATTCCAGCTATCATATCTCTGCATCAAAAGATGTTAAATCTGCCTTCCATATGTAAAGAAATCTCTCCTTCCAAGAATCAGAGAAAAATGGGACATTGAGTATTGTCTCCTTCATAGAGTGGCTTCCTTGATTATTTGCTTCATTTTTCCTTTCAGTTTTTTAGCTAAAAGTCAGTAAGCCTTTTTCCATTTAATATTCTGCATCATATGTTTTTAGTAAATGTGACTCATTTGGTGAAGATCTGACTTCCCTGAATTATGCATTCATAAATCAACTCTCCATTTCTGTGCAATCTTTTTTAATCTCATGGAGCTTTGGAAAGTCTTTGATAATGACTCTCAATTCAATGGGGAAACATGGTTTAAAATCACCTTCAAGGGATTTCCAATTCTGAGGAATGCTTAATTTTATGAAGTAAGTTACAGGTTGTCTTGGCAAATATTTGAGGAATGGGGAACCTGTACATACGGGTTTATATTATTTTGTAAATCAAAGTGAGTTCAATAAATATTTTTTAAAAGTAATCATTTAGGGTGTGCCCTAGTTGCCTAGTGGTTAGTACACCCTGGGAGCAGTCCCCCATGCATCCCAAGGTCCTGAGTTCAAGACCCAGTGTCAGAGGGAATACCAATATGAATAACTAAATAAAAAATAGTGTGCTTCTTCCTCTTCTGTGGAGGTTTCTTGATGAATGCAAGGGAAGAACAGATTAGAGAAAGAAATAGTGTGAGGTTTATTGAGAAGCATAGGATGGAGGAAAAGGAGTAGTGGAATAAAGGTCTTGAGGTGTGAGATGATTTAGAGGAAAAAAACAATCAGACATGGTTTTAGGTTTTTTCACAGTTCTTTTCTTTTTGAATTGGATCATTATCTCTTACAGAATCAGTTTTTGAATTTTTCTTTTGGATGACTTTTTATACTAATGAAATATTGATTTTATTGGTATGAATTAGATATTGAGATTTTGTCACCTTTTTATTCTAAGAAACCTTTCAAATAAATAATATTGGTCTCATAAAATTTTATTTTTACATATATCTTTTGGCCCTTTGTATGCATTATTTAGAAAAGTCTATATTTGAGTCCTGTATCTATTTTAATTGATTTTTATTCGGCTATTATCTATAGGCATGTCATATTTTTATATTAACTCCTTATCAGATACATGATTTGGTAATATTTTATCCAATTTTACAACTTGCCTTTTCACATTGTTTTCTTTGCTGTGTAGAATTGAATTACTCCTGCCTGCTTATTTATTTTTTAAATTTAATTTTTTTGCTTTTGTTACTTGAGCTTTTTCTGTCAATCCAAGAAAGCAGTATCATAAAGCTTTTTCTCCATGCTTTCTTCTAGGAGTTTTACCATTTCAAGGCTTATGTCTAAGTCTTTAATCTATTTTGAGTTAATTTTTATGTATGGTATAAGATAAGGTTTCAATTTTATTCACATGTGGAGATCCACTTTTCCTAACATCATTTGTTGAAGAGACCATCCTTTTCCCATTGTGTATTCTTAGCCCCCTTGGTCTATTCTAATTCTATATGTTTGTTAACAGTATACTGTTATACTGTTATACAGTTATACTGTATAACAGTATAACAGTATAACTGTATACTAAAATGCTTGTTAAAAGAGTTTATGTCACGTTAAAAGTTCTTACCACAAAAAAACTTCAACATCACTAGATTGCTGTAGAATCCACAATACAATATGAGTAGAATTCTTGGAATTACTATGCCTGCAATGATTATATCTTGATATAAATTTTTCCTCAAAGTAACTTCTATAATTCTAAATTATCTTTGTTGAAATGTATGTAAATTTATAAAGGCAAATTTCTGAATTTAGATTATAGCATAAATTCATAAAAGAAACAGGAGCTGGGCCAGAAGAGAGCAGAATTAGGTTTGGACAGAGAGGAACTGATAAGCATCTAAAACCAGATATTTTGAGTATTGTTTTTATCCTAGGACCCCAGCCTAAAAAACAGACTGCTTCCAGCTGAGAGCTTGACTAATTTAAAGTTTCTAAAGTATGGAAATATTTAGGAAGCGTCTTCTAGAATCAGACTCACTGACAGGAGGAGGAAGAGGAGGAAGAGTAAGAGGATGATGAGGAGGAGGAGGAGAAAGAAGAAAGAGGAGGAAGAGAAAGAAGGAGGAGGATGAGGAGAAAGAAGAAGGAGGAGGAAGACAAAGTAGGAGGAGGAAGAGAAAAAAAGAAGGAGGAGGAGGAGAAAGAAGAAGGAGGAAGAGGAGGAGGAAGAGGAAGGGACAAAGGACAATCCTCATGAGGTTTAGGTAAGTAACCTGTTACCTGAAGCAAATTTTGTCCTAAGGAAACCAACCAACCAAAATGACAAGGTCAAAGACAAATTTTTTTGAGTTAATAATTACTTTTAAAACCTGAACCCAATTTCCAATGCGTGGAAGGGAGTCTTGCCCATACCAATGAGCAATTCTCAGTTATCAGCTGAGTATCCAAGAATTAAATTAACTTTTGATATTGTCTACCAAGAGACAACACTAAATTATACACGGAAAGGGCACAATCTCACAAGAGTGCCCTCCACTTCAGCTGCCACATGCAAGCGTATGTTATTAATAATGCTTCTGTACAAATGGTTACAATTTGGATGTGTCAAAAACCCACTCCAACTCAGACTGCCAACTGCAAGTCCAAATTGCTACCTATACGTTTAATAATAGGCTATAAATGACAAGTTTCTAAAACCCTCTTTGGGTTCAATTGACTAGTAGAGTGGCCCACAGAACTCAGAAAACCCATTCATTCACTAGATTATCCATTTATCACAAAGGATATTTAATAAGAGAAATCAACAGACAGATGAAAGATGTATACGCTGATATCCTGATTAAAGGAGAACTGTCCTCCTGGAGTTTGGCACCTGACACGGTGGCACATGTAAGCATTCTGGTTCTCCAAACTGGAGGCTCTCTGAACTATCTCCTTGTGATTTCTTAATTGAGATTGTATCAATAGACATAATTGATTAAATCATTGGCCATTGGCAAATGATCCTATCTCTAGTCTCTCTCCCTTCCCAGAATTTAGGGGATGCAGCTGAAAGTTCCACACCTTTGCATATGTTTAGTTTTGCTGGTAACCAGCCTCCAAAATTCTGCTCAATAACATACAACCAATTGTAGTCAAAGGGACTTATTAATAACAAGACATTCATTTCACTTTCATAATTCTGAAGTGTTTCAGGAATTAAAGACAAAAGACCATATATAACAGAAGTGTTCCCATTGATCCTATGGTTCAAAATTTTTAAGGTGTTTTGGGGGCTGTGAGCCAGTAATTTTGAACAAAGACCAAATATATATGAGAAACACAGACATGACACCTTGATAAGCAAATAGATATTTCTTATAAATCACAATATCTCAGTAATAAGCAAAGTTTCATCATGAATAGGTCCAGAACTCTGACCATTGAAGACTTTCTTTAAAGGACTTATTACTTCCAAAAGACAAAACAAAGTCAGTATTTGGGGAACAGAAGGCAAATAAAATAAAATAAATTAAAAAGATGAAAATAAAAGATTAAAACTAGTGCAATACCCCTGAATGGAAAGCTCAAGGATTTCAGAGGATTGCTCTTAAAGGAGAGAAAAATAGTCTCTTTTGAATAATGGTTATTTTGAGTTGGTTATTATTAAGAAATAGCAGAGCTATACAATGCTTTGAACTTTGAGTTAAATTTAACTTTTTGTAAGAAGCGTTTACATTTATGAGGGAAATCTACATTTGTAAAGTTATTTCCCCTCTCTGTACTGGGAAGTGAAGGGTAACAAACAACCTGGAAACTCTTATCCTGAAGAAGCTTGTGACTTCAATTTGCATAACAACTGAAGGTGCTCAAAATTGATCAGCCCCTGAGTCTCAGGGTTGATCCCCTCAGGACACCCGGTTCTGGCATGCTGAGTATTTTAAGTTGATAAAAACAATGACTCCAGAGGTGAGAAAGGCAAACTTTTAGTCTTTTCTGTAACCCTTTTGTCCTTCTCGTAATTGAAGAAGAAATTGCTGTTCCTTACTGCCTAGAAGAATGTAGATTATGAATATCTTAATGTTGACTGGACTGAGAGCACCAATGTGTTATGTATTGCAGAGATAGTTCAAGAAAAAACTCAAGAAAAATCCATGACAGTATTTAGAAAGTTTATTAGGAAAAACACAGAAAGATCTCTGTGGGCAGTACAGCTGCAAATATTGTAACTTGAGTAACCTGAGAGAGGTTATACCTGGGGAATTTTCTATTTGAGCTGGAGTTTCTAGGGGTTCCTAAGGAAATGTCTTATCTTCAAGTCTTTTTGCAGCATGTCTGGGACTAGGGTGTTGCTAATCCACCTGTATGTGTTGGTGGTACTAGTTTATTTGGTTGGTACTGGTTCATTTGTGTGGTGCTGGATTTTTTTTAGCATGCCTGTAGGTTAACTAATTTCTTGCTGACCTGTACATCTGTCACCCTGCTTTCTCGTTTCAAAGCCCACTCCTTTTCCTTATGCTGTCCCTCTTTATGTCCCCATGACCAAATTGTTACAGTTTTCCAGGAGAAACCAAGCAAGCACTCTTTGCAAGTATTTTAGGCAGATTTATTACATGCATGGTCTCAGCTGGGATTTCTTCCTCAAAGAACTGAGCCCCGGTTTCTGGTTAGAACATGCTTATAGAGGCTCGAGCAATGCGGGAAGAGAGGGATGTAAATTAGGGGAAGGGGTTTCAAGCAGGGGAAGTTGTCTGCTGGCTACATTCCAGCAAGCTCAGGTTACAGGAGGTGTCAAGGCTTTTCTTTACAGTTACTGGAAGTGATAGGCAGACCTTTTCCCACAAAATAAGGCCCCAAATGCTTTTAATACTGAAAGGCAAGAGTCAGTTCTCCTCTATCTGCTTCCTGATGGACATGGGCATAGAGATTTCCCTATTTAGGGCTCAGTATGGTTTATTCCTAAAGTAACTATGGGAGAAAGGATATTGTGGGCCAACAGAATGATGGAATGCAGCATATGCAGACTCCAGTGGATGTGATCTTTTGTTACACCAAGACTGGTTCAGCCAGTGGACAGTAACAAGCTTCACACACTAATACTGGCGGGACCAGCGGAGTGGTCTCCAAAGACTGGCAGGCCAAACAGGAGTAAGTCACAAATTTTACAGGCAGAGGCTTCCCAGGTGTCCTAGAGTAAGGGGGAGACTGGTCTCTGGAATTTTTCCATTACTGGTTTCTGTTTAGTAGATCAGGGCAGGTCTGTTGGTGGTTGAGATAAGCAGAAGTTATTTACAGCTTGGGACTTGGGTTGGAGAGATAGTAAGTTCAGTGGAGGCTTATTTCCTGAGGCTTATTCCTTCCTCACTTTGACCCACTCATTGCAGTTTGATGGACTCTAGACAAGAATATACAAATTTTCTTAGGTTAGAAAACTAGGGTCCAAATATGGGGAGGAGGCCAAGTAAGTAAGTGTCCTAACATTCCTCCTGGAACATTATGCAGATTATTTCCCTTGGGCAGCTGTCATCATATCCAGGCTGCAGTTCTATAACATCACTGCCACTAAGGATAGATTAGTTACTGAACATCTGTCGTGTCTTGGGCCATAATTTCCAGGACTTGTGAAATTTCTTGAGGCAGATTAATGACAAATTTAGTCTCTGTCATAGTCCAGTCAAGCAGGGTAGCAGGATCCCTTCTGTCCCTTGAGGAGATGAGTTAATGCATAATCAGCAGTCACTAGCATACAAGGAGTTAACAACCTATTCTCAATAGAACATTTATGATAATGACAGCTATCAATTAAAATTAAAGAAATAAAACACAGATAAGATTGCACCTTTTTAAAACAAGTCTATTTTGCATCTAAAACTCAGTTAGGAGTAAGGTGAAGCCACAGGAGAGGACAGAAGACAGACACAGTGCAGACTTTGACCTCTCAACATCTAAGTAGGGTTGGAAAGTCTAGCAGAAGGCTAAAACTTCCAGACACCACCACAATTCACACTGCAAAGCTGTGGATCTAGCTATTATATCATTTTGAATTTTATTTAGCTCTTTGGATCTAAACATGAGGAAGTGCCATTTCAAAAATGCAAAAGGGCAGTTTTAGGTCTGAATTAGTCAAATTTGATTTCAACATTTCTTGTGAAACACTGAAGCTCCTGGGGCTTGCCTTTGATTGTTTCTCTCATTAGGTCTATGCACTCTAATTATTAAATTTCAAGATTTTTGCAATGAATCTTCAGTGATCTGAGACAACCTAGGAAAAGTCACAAAGTCTCACTAAAATAAGTCTGAAATTCAACTCAGAAAGTAAACAGATGATTTTGCAAAGTGAAAATAAGTGATTCTAAAATCCATTTCCTAGTTCTGAATGGGCACAAAATTGCCTTTCACTCCAATTTGAAATAACAGAGAAATTTTTACTTATAATATTATATTGCAATATATTAATATTTTAATATTATTTTAAAAATTGACGACAAAAGACACCAAACTATTTCCAAATGCGAAAACTTTCAAATAGTGGTCTGACCACAATTGTATGTTTGCCCTGAAATCTCCTCAAGGATGGTTAAGAAAGACAGACCAACACATACACTCAACACACACAAGAGTACCTATTTGACATTAGAAACCTTTTAAGACAAGGAAAACAGTGGGCTTAAAGTAGTAGAGGGTGAGAGAGGACCGAGAAAACCAGTATGATTTACTTTTCATCTATGAAATAATTGGTAGTCCGAATGATGAGTTTAAGGCACTTTAAGCAAATCTTTAGATCAAAGGTTTAGACTGACACATGGATCAAAGCTGGGCAGTGACTCGTGTGCCTCAGACAGAGGATCACATTTTACCTGAATTTAACACACACGTGGGTCATGTAATGTCATAGAAAATAAGAACTTTTTTTTTCATAGGTTCATTGTTTTAGATTTTTCCAAATATTTAAAAGACAGCCTAAGTACTCTTGGGATTGAGGCATCATCCATGCGAAGAAAATTACAGAAGACAGAACATTCAAAAGTTTAACAAACAACTAAATTAAACCAGATAGAGTAGAGATGTCCACGATCTCATACGGTGAAGGATAAGTTGGTTTGCAGTGCTTGGTAAAGACAAAGTGGCTCTCCTATTAATAAGAAATATTAATATTTTACCTCCACCATTCAGAATTAGCCAAGGTTTAACCACTGAGATGAAAAGTAGGGAATCATGTTGCTCCTTGGGCTCCTTCAGTGTATGGACCAGAAGGTGGAAGAATAGCCCCCACTCTCACAATGGAGATGTAGACAGTCCTTCTTTTCATTGTACAAGGGATGTGGTATGAGTGCACTTTTTGCCCTAGTGAGTCTCATCTTGGTTCATTCGCTGATGTGACAGGTTCTCAGTAGCACCTGGCTGGGTAAATTGGGCTAGGCAGGGTCCTGCAAGGGCAGCTGCTGAAAACCTAGCTTGTTCTCTGTTCTTGATCCTGATCCTCCTTTCCTTTTTTATCCCTTCTGCCTTATCTCAGTTATTAGTCTCCAATGGCTACATCATTGGTGGCATGGGTTTTAGACTTTATCTTCCCGTTTTGGAGTTTCCTTCTGATATCTGGGTCAGGCAGACTAATAAAAAGCATGATCAGTATTGCTTAACACTAAGATATGCTAGGGTTAAGGTTGATGTATTTATAGAGAGCTTCCACTAACCTTCTTTGGAACCTTCTCTGGCTAACCTTTCTCATCCTCTAATTTATATTGTGGTCAGGCAGTGTTGCACAGAAACATAAGACATTCCTTTCTTAAATTCTGGAGAAGAAGCCTTTTCCAGTTGTTTCACAGGCATCCCAATGGGAAATCCTTATGAACAGATTGTTTTCCATAGTTCTGATCTGTAGTCTCACAATAGGACATCTCCAGGCTGAGGAGTGGCATAGGCTTCATTAAATCTATGACATGATTAGCTACATGAGGTCCTTAAGGCATCCTTGCAAGGACTAAGGAAGAGAGTATACCCATCGTTGGACATCTCCAGACCAAGAAATCCTTTTCCTGGGTTTTTGAGCCCTAAACCTAGAAGGCCCATGTACTTGGATTCCCAGTTCCCCTATGCCTATCTAGATGACAGAGAGTGCTTGCCGAAAGACTCAATGACCCACTATTAATTTGGGGACTCCAAGGTCTAGACTCGACTTCTTATATTGAGTGTGTTGTTTCCTTTCTTGATGGGTACTCTCTGCATATTAAGTGGCAGACTATAACCTGGCATGTTAGGGTGATAAGAGGGAGAGAGTTCTGAGGTCCAGTCTTTCCCATATACTCTAGGACCTCAGTTTGGACACTAATGAAACAGGTAAAGAATCATTGTGGCAATAGAAGATATGAATAGGGTTCTCATTGCCTTGTTGCAGAGGAAATAAGTTCAGGAGTCCTGACGTGGTAAAAAAAAAAAAAATTGCCAATTTCTGCTGGCTTCGTCAGGAGTCCTGTTTCTTGAATCTCTGCAGCCATCCTAGGGAACAAGTAACGTACAACTTTTTGAGGTTCTCCTAAAATTATTGGGGTAAAAGACTTCTTGTAAAAGAAGGTCATATGAATATGTGGTCACACAGAAATGGAAATTTGAATTAGATTTCCTTTTGATACCTGCCTTTCATCCTTCCCACTCTGCTAGAATGCAATCAGTCCAATAGGAGCTCCACAAGGTAGAGAAGACATGGCAGTAAGAAGGAGAAAACGTCAGGTCAATATTATTCCTTAATAGTAAGGGAAGGTAGATGATTAATATGTGTGTCCTCACTGCAAGGTCCTTGTCTTGAGGGTGACAGGGATAAATCTAACCTGAACAGTGAGTCACCATATCCTGTCCTGGGAGATTTCAAGAATATGGCAGCTGCCCTATTGACTTTTAATTGGCTGACCCTATCCCACGATTTCAAGTGACTGACCCTTTGAAATGAGACTAGAAGACAGATGGAGACAGAGGGGTGGGAGAAAGAGAGTCTAGCACTTCTTCTCACAGGTTTCACCTGAAGCCAATCTGGCAGAGGGCGTCTGCAGTTCTGATGGCCTGGTGTGGGGGTTCGCTGAGAAGTCACATCAGCCAGAACCCCATTAGTTCAAAACATCCTTCCCTGAGACACAAGAAGGCTGCTTCCTGAGGGGCAAATGGTGGCTCAAACTGAAAGAGAGGAAATTGTTGCATGGCATGCAGTGTTCTTCCCAGACACCCCTAAGGGCCTAAGTGACACAAGGGCTTTCTTTGGGTTTTGGGTACCCAACAGGGAGCTACTCTGACCAGAATCCGAAAGCCCCCAAATTAGTGTCACAGATGTCTCTAAAAATGTTTACTTGTTGAGTTCAGTCTCCAAAAAGAGAGAGATGGGAAACCTTGCTCTGTTTGCCAAACTTGACAAATGGTGGCTCGAACATGGGGGTGGGGGACTGGAGTGGGAGAGAGAGAGAGAGAGGAGTCAGTTGGGGAAACCAACTCTGCTCACTAAAAGTGACAAATGGTGGCTTGACTCCACAAAGGAGATGGTTTAGAAAGAGAAAAGGCAGGTTGGGGACAGTGCTCGGTGCTCTGGTTGGTCACCCTTACAGGCTGCAGGGAACTTAGGAAATCCTCACCGAGCTTGGAAAATGCACCAAAATTTTGCCAATCAACTCTGCTTGCCAAGTCCTGTTCCCCAGAAACAGAGAAGAGCTAGAGAGCACTGACCAGTGCTGTCAGTCAGAAGTGCTCTCCTCATACAGGGACGTCAAATATGTTAGTGGGCATAGGGCACCAATGTGTACTGTGGTATGGCGTCGGCCCAAGAAATAATTCAAGGAGATGCTCCAGACGGCACACAGAAAATGTATCAGGAAAGACCAGAAAGAGCTCTGCTGGCAGTAGGGCTGCAAATGTTGTAACCTGTATCAACATACGCGAGGAATTTTCCACTTGCACTGGAGTTGCCAGGGGTTGCTAAGTAAATGTCTTTTCTGCAAGCCCATCCCCAGCATGCCTGGAACTTGAGTAATATTAGCCTACTGGAGTGGTGCTGCTTTATCTGGGAGGTACAAATTTATTTGTGTGATGCTGGATTATTTTTAGCATGCTTTCAGTAAAGTAATCTCCTGCCGACCTGTAATCTGTCATACTACTTCTTTGTTCTCAAGGCCCCTCCTTTTGCCTATGCTGTCCTTCATCAGTAGCCAGGAGAAATTTATCTGAATACATGTCTTCTCTATCTAAGAAGCCTATCTCTACCTTCAGGGTGAAGATTAAGTTACTCCCTCCTTATAATGTGAAGATCCCTTTTCACTTCCTTAGTATGAGATTTAAACCCAGCTGCCCCAATTTTATGTGGGACCTACCTGATAATTGTAGCTCCACCATGCACACATTATTAAATTGACCTTTTCCCTCTGACAACCCCAATTCACCTGCCAATACATCCGATGCTCTTTTGGTCACTCTACCAGTGTGAGAAGAACCCAGAGTGCTGAGAGAATTTTTCTCTTGAGCCCTGACACAAATGTTACTGAATGCATGGGTTCATTTCCTTGATGAACATTGGCCAAAAAACACAAACCAAAGTTCTATGAAGCAGGAAAGTCTTATTACTTGGAATAAGTAAGCATAGAGAGAAAGAAAAAACAAGCTCTGCTTCCCTTGACTACTTTGCTCAGTAGATTTCACTGGGGTTTAATTGAAGAAGTGGGTGCTGATTGGTCAGGGGGTTTCTAGGGAAGAGTCCCAGTCTGCCTTGCAGACCAGACCTAGACTTCTTTTATGTCAAGTCATGCCTGCCCATGTTCCAAAATATGGTGGTGCAGTGTCACCTTTAAGTCAGTCCTACATGTTCTGTGCCTACTTAGGCCAAGGGTAGATCAGAGTAACTTAGCCTGGACAAAGACTTTCTTTAAATATTTTCCCCAAGGCATTTATCTATTCTGTTATTTAGAACCACTAGATTTTTTTTTTTTTTTTTTTTTGAGCAAAGGATGTAAGATCCCTTTGTCAGAAGTGCACAGATAGCTAGAAGTATTGGTACTTTATTAATGTAGTCACAGTTGTTGAGGATAAAGACAGAATGCTAACACACATAGGCTAGGAATGATCCAGCCTGTGACAGAGCACAAGCAAACAGGGACACAGACAGGTATATGTAGATGTTCCCAAATTTCTCAGGTTGATACCATGACCAATCATATCACCAGGTGAGGGGGCATTTCAGTCATATGAGGGAGGCAGAATTATAAAACCCCCTCTGGGAAGAACTGCACCTCTGTTCAGGCAATTTGGAGCTAGTTTGCTGAATATAATTGCCCAAATTAACTTTAGAAGGCTGTTTGAAACTTGGACAGAACTCCAAACCAGGTGGGACACTGGGACAAAATGGCTAAACTGAGAAAATCTCAGTCAAACTGGGATATCTGGTAACCCTGGGGAGCTAAGTCTCCATGCTTCACTAAACTTAATATGTCCAAAAGTGTCTGCATGAATGGACTTTGCCTCCTTGTTCGTGGGTCAGTCCACCTGCTCTCTTTCACTGTTTCTGGGGCTATCCAGGGTTTTTGCTGATGACAGTCACAACTCAGGATGAGGAGTTCTGCCATATTGTTTACGGACTGAACTTGAATCCGACTGGGAACCAAACCTGAATGCAGAGTGGAAATCTCTGTTGGGTCACAGTGCTCTTACTACATTGTGGGCAGTGCACATGGCTGTGCTTTCACGAGACAAAGTTCCCAGCTCCTGTTGCCTGCCTGGCCCCTCCCACCTAGAAAGCTTCTGCCAAGTTCCTGACAGGGCTCTCAAAGCCCCTGCAACCATTCTGCAAGGAACACGTGACAGAGTCCTACCAGAAGCTCCAAAGAGCTCAATAGCAAAACTGTTTTTTGGGTTCCCCTTGCCACTCTGTAGATACTAGTGCCGGGGTCGCATGGTCCCACGATCCACAGCGGGATGCACAGCCTATTCATCTGCCAGGACTTGGGAGAACAGGGGGAGTAGCCTGGCCAAGACTTCAGAGAGTCATTGAAACAATCCTCCTTTGACATCCTTGTTTATGGGGATCCTGTGATAACTCGTGACGCAGATCTCTGCTGGTGAGATTGTGATCTATAGACTGCAAATTATGCTGGTTTGGACCCTGCTTTTATGAGCCCATCTTTTAGCTATCGCTTTCACTTATGTCTTTTAATCAGATCTGGTAGAACTAGATAAGCCTCCAACAGCTTATTCTGATTGGGCTGTGTGTGGACTTGTCCTGATGGTGCCTTTTAAGCTCTTCCATATGTTCGGTTACTTACTACTGTCAGGTGATGTTTACAGAATAATTTAACAAATATGGTTTCACACTCGTTTGCACATTTGCAACAGTTTTGACGAACTGTTCAATGTTCAAAACCTCAGAGACTCCTTCAGGGCTTGAGGCTGGACTTATTAAGTGTTTTCCACTATACTATTAAAATCTCCTATTGCTGGTTCACTAACACAATCTTACTGTCACTTACTATGCTTTACCTGATAACACCCCATAACTTCCTCCTCTGCAAACAACCTAATTTTGTTTTTACCTGGATATGGTATATAGGTATTTATGAGTTTATCCCCAAGGTGAATTTTGACCAAAAGACACGAACTAAAGTCACTTTAATAAAGGAAAGATTTTTTACTTCTAAGAAGTAAGGAGGCACCAACATAATCCTTGAAGCACGACTCAGGCGCTGCTTTAGGGGTGTTCAGTTGAGGAAACGGATAGCGACTGGTCAATGGGTTGCTGGGGAAGACTTCAGGCCTGTGCAGGCGCCAGCCTTTCTCGTGCCTGTTCATGCCTGTACATGTTTTAAAACATGACAGGGAAATTCCTTCTGAATGGTGATTTCAGTATTAAAATAAATCAAGGTCACCTATAATAGCCGTTCTGTGCCTGTTTATGACATACAGTGGGTCAGAAGCACTTAGCCTGATCAAAGATTTCCTTTTACCTACTATCCCCCAAAACATTCTTCTATTCTATTGACTAATGTAGTTAGCCAAGAACTCAGGGGACACTAGATTTTGAATGGCCATTTAATAGTCAAGGCCTCAAGAGACTCCATCAAGTTTTGAGGGTGGCCTCATGGAATCTTTTCCATTATACTGTTGTGCTCTTCTATTGCTGTCCTACTAACAGTGACTCAGGAAATTAATTTTCCTGGGTCCCTCTCATGTATGCAGAAGGAATACATGCTACTACACTTTTGTTTTTCTCCTGTTGGTCTTTAATTATTACAAAAGTATCTCAGCCAAGAATCTAGAAAGCTACAGGGAAAATGATTTTTTCTGTCTCTATTCTCTATTTCCAGATTGAGGGTCTTTGGCTACAGAAGTGTGAAAGTATTAATCAGATCTCAGAAAGCCTTCAGGATTGTCAAAGATGCTCTCCCTAAATTTTACCAAAATAACCTGTTGGTGAGACAAAGCTGGATTTATTCTTCATGAGATAAAGGGGCACATTATTTTGTAGGGATTTAGTAGGCTTTCCAAGAAGGGAGGAAAAAGTTGGGAGGTGTATGAAATTTGAAACTGGTTTAAGAGTGCTGTATTTTTCTGATCATTATATAACAGATTAGTAAACCTGGAAAAGTGAGGCTTTCCAGAAGAGGCTTTCAAAGAGTCTTGAAGAATAAGGTATTTGATTTTATCTATAGAAAAGTTGAGAAGTCTTATGCTCATTTTCTTTTCAGATAGCTCTTGGAGAAAACAATAAAGCTGACTGCAACTTACATCTTCTTGGGCAAGAATTACCTGAAATAATAAAAGCATGCTGACAAAAATAGTAGAAGAGTAAAATTGCGTTAGTGAAGGCAGCTCAATGATCAAGACATGGCAAGCTGTGGGGGTGCATGAACTTTCAGTTCTCACTTTTGTTAAATTTTTTTTCAACTGAGTAAATTTAAAGATCTAATTGACTTTATTAAGCAATTCATGAATCAGGCAGCATTCTATTGTAAGCATGCAGGGGAGAATTTTCCTATCCCTCTGGGTTCCTCTAGACTGCAAAATGATCAAATTAACATCAGACAGATTGACATGAGGGAAAAATATGTTTAATAACAACATCCCACCTTCTTTATACATGAGAGATCCCAGTAGGACTGAGTAGCTCAACAAAATGTCTTCATTCATCACTTAAATATCTTTAGCTGAGAGTCGAAGTGACAGGAAAGGTTAACCATGGGAGGCCACCAGGAAACACACAGAAGTGTCTTTGACCATTGTGGTTAAGGGTCATAACCATTATGCAAATTTAAGTTCTACCTTCTGCATTGATAAAAGTTAAAGAGTAGGTCTTCCTAATACAGTGTAGGAGATGCCTTACAAGGGAGATTTTCTTTTATATGTAAATGTCTTCTTACAAAAGGGTAATCTCCACTCAGCCTTCAGAGTTCTCCTATGAAATCATCCTTATAATAAATAGAAGTATAATTGGAGTGACAGATTTTACTCCCCTATGCCATTTGGCAAGTAGAAAGTAACTCAGAAGAACTGCACAAAATGGAAGACTTTTATAAGCAGAAGAGAGTGAAAGTGAACTAAGAAAACAGAATTGTTTGAGATAAGTTTACCTTCCTTTGGGGGACACGTGGGGTCTATCAGACAGATTTCTTTGCTGATGATGACCAGGAAATTCTAGCTGGATTGGTTAAAGTTTACATTCTTTGGAGATGTTAAAACTTCAGTTAGATTAGCTATTAAGTCTTGGTCTGATGATGTGGATCTTAGTACAAGTGACCCCACTTTGGGCCTGTTGTCTCTTCTTTAACACTTTCCACAATAAGTTTTCTAGGTTCTGTTTTCGAGAGTCTCTGTATCCTTTTAAGAATGTGAAGGTATTTTGCTAATCGGTAACTAATGACGGCTCATAAGAACCTATAGACATCCTAATTTCTTGTCTGAAACTCTCCAATAACCTCTTAATTGTGCTCTCCTTACACTTTTGTTCTGCTCCATGCTGCTATCCACATAGCAACCAGAATGATACTTTGAAATTGCAAATCAAAATACTTCAATGTCTTCCCATTTCTGTTACATTCAAAATCAAATCCTCGCAGTGTCTTACAAAGTGAGCAGGTACCATCCTTAGATCCTGGCCTGGAACATTTTCTTTTGCGTACTTCTCTCTAGCTTTACTGCCAGTTCTCCTCACCCATCTGTCCAGCACCAAAAAATGAATTCTTAGGCAAGAGAATGTGCACAACTGGAGTCCACAGTACACTTACAAACATGCCCTTTTTCTCTACAGATCCAGATTTCACAGTCCAGATGTTTGAAAGACTATTCCCAAGGCTGCAGTCTCCTCTTCCATTTGATCCATTTTCCAGGAGCAGAATACACTTCAGTTGTGCACACCACAGATTCAAGAGGTAGCTGAGAGGTAGATGTTGGCAGAGATAAGAATGAAGCTTGGATATTATGGTCTGAGATGTTTGTACATATGCATAATATCATAAAATGAAGAATGGAGCTGAAGGTAGAAGGAGAAGATGACAGTTGAGAAATAATCAGATGGTAATATAATCAAGATATCATTTATTCAAGAATAGGGATCATAATCTGGGTCTGTAATCAACAGTAGTCCAAAGGTGTACTCTACCAGGGACAGGAAATAGGAAAATATTTAAATGAGGCAAATAGGGAAGCGATCTGAGCTTAAGTTACTTGTTTTGAAAGTTTTCCATCAGTTTTTAAGTTCAGTTGTGTTTTTATGATTTGTTGACAAGAGTCTTTAGACAGAAGGATTTCATAACAATTAGCAGATGCTCTCCTGTTTATTTCATAGTCATGGATAGGAGACAGTTTGCACACAGCAACTCATCCAGAAGCAACAAAACAGTTAGAGACAAGTTGGAGTCTGCTTGATATAAAGTAGGTTTCACAGGACTGAAGGTTAAGGATGAGTTACATATTCACTAGCCTGGAATCACAGCCCAAGAATTTTACACTTAAACCCAGTCTATCCGATATTATAAAGGAACATTTGCTAAAGATGGAAGGTTGACATATTTTATTTAAGAGTATGTTATCTTGGTGTGCCCTGGTGATCCAGTGGTTAAGTGTGCCAGGCATAGTACCCACACATCCCAAGGACCCAGGCTTGTGACCCAGGACTGGGTGAATAACCAAGAGGAACAGCTAAATAAAAGTAAAAAATTCTTCTTCCTGTTTGCCTGCCTTCTTGCCTACTAGCCTCCATTCTTGCCTGCAACTTTTCTTCTGAAAAGAAGAGTATGTTATTTTTATTTATAACTTTCAAATATTCAGATATGTTATACATGGGTTTCCATTTACTTTGCCCCTGATCCCACATTGGTGAAAACTTTCTTCTCCTTAGTGTATCTCCTGCTATTTCTTTAGCTACTCTTGTGGGCTACCTTTCCTGTTACCAGCCACCACTGGCATGCTTCTGTGATAGAGCCTTTGCACTTATGGGTGCTTCTATTTGGAATGCCTTTCCCTTAAATAACTAAAAGCTGAAAGCATTGGTTCCAGATATTATTTAAGTCTTTCCTCAAATATGGCTTCCTCAGAGAGGTCATCTTCTTCTGCCACATCAGACAACACCACTCCATTGTTCTCTGTGCCCTTACACCACTTTAATTCTCTTTATAGCACTCTTCTAACATAGCACTACCCAACCTATATTATATAATTTTTGTTGATTATTGGTGTTCCATTTATTAAGATGAAGCTGTATAAGACAAGGAGTCTTTGTGTTATTTAGTACTATAAATAAAGTTCCCAGTATACATTTTAATACTACTTTCTCTCTCTCTCTCGAATATATTGCACACATCATGAAATAGAAGGGAATTAATCCTCCAATTCACTCATGATACTAGTTTTAGTTAAGCAGGATGAGAAATTAACATAATCTTTAACATTTTAAAAGTGTTTCTTCTTTCAAGAAGATTCAAAGTGTGTTTGTGAGAAATGACATGAAGAATTTCTGATTTCTATAGTAAAGTTTATTTTTGATGCTTCTAAAATTCTTTAGAAAGCTAACATTGCAGTTTTCGCAGAGATGTACAAAGATTGGTGAGTGAGGAAGAAGAAACATTTGCATGGACTAGAACTTAAGTATCTTGTTGCCACTTATATATATGTTATGGGTGGCATGAAGACATAAATATTAAAGAGAAGCAGTCTCCACCTGATATAAAACATATACATCATAACAAATATACAAATGAATTTATATATACATGAATATACAAAATAAGAGACTGTTATCTTTGTGATTTGTAATTCTTGTTATAAATCTAAGATACATTTAAGAGCTAATTAGAAATATAATATTTAAATTTTAATCATAACATTATTTTACATTTTTTTAAATTTATTTACACTTACAATATTTTCGATACTCATACTACTCAGAAAACACATATAAACAGCTGAGTTTCTTTAGATATTTATCAAAATATTTTAAAGGTTAAGGAAAGCATGGCAGCAGAACTAATCCTAGACATAAAGAAATGTTAAACTCGATCGAAATCCACTCTGATCATCTATTGCAGATGACATGAAGCTGCGTCTGGTTTTTCAAACAGTGTTTTTTGCCATCATATAAAAATATATATTTCAAAAAACCAAACAAACAAAAACTAAAACTAACTTGTGGACATAAACAGCAGAACTGAGGTTAGCAGAGGGAAAGGGGGTGGGAGATGGTAGCAAAGAGTGGGGTCCAATGGACAGTGGTGGGGGACCATTAGAAATCTGTTGGTGAATGTGATGTGTTGTCATATATTTGATGAAGAAGGAACCTGCACATTTAAAATTTATATTGTTTTGTAAGTTAAAGTTATCTAAAAAATCCTTCTCTTTCTCAACATGTATCCTTAGTATCTAGTCAATATTAGACACCTAACATTGCTTGAATAAGTGAACAAACTTAAATTAACTAAAGTGAGTTGAATTCCAAAAGGAGACAAATATACAGAACCAAGCAGAGACAGAAAACTGTAGAAGAAAAGACACAAAGACTTGTTCATTTAACTGAAAGAACAGCAAAGGATGAAGAAACATGTATTAAAACACAAATGCTCAGGAGATGGAGGCTTAGAGCCTATACACACACACACACACACACACACACACACACACACACACATATATAGTGCATACATATATATGTGTGTGTATAGTGCTCTAAATTCATTAATAAGTTAGATCCTTGATTTTTGCAAGTTTATGCTACTTATTTATGTTATACCATTTCCCTATGAGTCGGCCACATTTAGTGCAGATCATAACTTCCATAAGTGTTATAGCTTAGAATCATCTTATAATAGTTTCCTTATCATTACCTTGTTACATAATTCAGCCATTATCTTTCCTTCTGTCATAAGGAGGCTTTAACCAAGTCCCAACCTGCTTTGAGTGTAGAAAGATCCTTTGTGTTGTGTACATCAAGTACTGAGATATATACCTCTAGGCTTTATTTCCCAACTCAAGATAAGTTAAGACTTGTATCAGGGATTCCAAGGTAGAAATCACTCTCCTTTTCTTAGAACTGGCATGCTGTTTGTTTCTTTTCTGAACTGTGACACATCAGTCACTGAGAAACAGAAGCAGTTGCTCAGGAGTTCCGGGCAAACAACTCAAAATATCTATCCTTATCCATCATGATTTTCTGCTCCACGGTGTAGTCATCACAAATACAAGATGTCTGCAAAAACTAAGTATGATCCTAATATCTGTAAGGATGACCCTTCAGGTCCAGGAAGTTTCTGAATGGATCCAATGCATTCAGGTTTCGAAATGTCAGTAATCTACCCCACCTACCAGTCCTAAATGCAGACATTCCTTTGGAGAAATTGAACCATCTGTGTCACATGACTAAATGGTAAAATGTGTCATTTCTCCTTTTCTTCAACTAACAAGTTCCAGGAGATCAGTAAATATGTCTGTTTTATTTACAGTGTTTCCAGCACAAAGTAGGTACTCAACAAATATTTCTTATCTGAAACATTGGAAAAACGAATGAACAAACATCTTTGCTAGAAGCTCCCATTTAAGAAAAATTATGTTATACTTAAAATACAGCAAAAATGTGTTTTCTGGCATCTCTAATGGATAGTCATAAATTGAGAAGGAACATCATGGGGCCTCCTGGGTTTCCATGTGCATAAGCAAACCAGACTTCTCATTTATTTTCCATCATGGTTCTTTATGCCATAAAGCCTTGGAACTCAGAGGCATATAACCAGTGCTTCAATTAGCCAATAGAAATCTCCTCACGCTCTATACACAAAGGTAGTCAGCATTTGGAGGGGGAGTGGGAAGGTATACTACTCGTATTTCACACTGTCATTTATTTCTGAATAGGTAGTTTCAGATAACATCTGACCATAAATATTTTAGATGCCCATATTAAAACGAATGTTTGAAGGTCCTCTTACAAACTTCACCCAAGATAACCTGAGCTTTTGAAGCCTTCAGTTGTCAATCATCCCATTGGTTTTGGTCAGCATTTCCTCCAAAATGTGATTGTGGGAGTATTAGTCTGAGTAGATGTTCCAGTGGGGATAGAAGGAGAAGGAATCTTTCCTAGCAAAGAACAATCTGCATTAACATCTTTAAGATTTGAGAAGTACTGAAGTTAAAAGAAGTTGCGTTTTATTAAGACTAGCATTTCTCAATTAAATTTGTTTAATCTGGAAATTTCCTTTTAAATGTAGAATGCATAAGGAAACTGCAGTAGCATAGATCACTCTGTACAATTCCATATCTCCACACTCCATCTCATGAAAACATGTGACAAATAGGATTATATTAATTTATTTTTAATACTTGCTTCAGGAATATGAAACCATTTTGTTTATTCTGAATGTTTGCCATATGGCCTAGAAGTCTTATGCCATTTCCTGGTGAGCCAAGTGGACTCTTTCAACACTGCCCTAGCTGTGTTGTTAGTCATGTGTTCCATACCTGGAGACACACTACAGGATTATAATTTAATGTGATCCCAAGCACATCAAGTAAATGACAAGAATTGCTGGGAATTTCCTGGGAAACCTCAGGCGATGTAAATGAATTTCACTACCTCCTCAAGACAACTGAGGAAAGTATCCAATCAAAGTGTGTTTGGAGATAAAGAGAAATGGAGGGGAGGCCTTTGGTTGCATATGCGAACGCAACCAATGAGCGGTCTTTATTAACTGCCTACCAGTGAATGCATCTATATTTCAGAAGCCTTAGGAAAATCACTCTATAAACCAGTTTATGATTTTCTTTCTCTGATCATTGCAGCTGGTCGTTACAGACAATGATGATCTCAGAGTCGGCTGTTCCTGCCAGAGAGCTTGCACACAGAGAGATGCCTTTGTGCAGCCAGCCATAGAAACCTGCATAAAATTGGCCTTCTTTCCTTAATAGAACCACATGAACAAAGATGAGTTTGTTGCTGACTCAGAGCTGAAAGCTTTGTTTTGTAAAGCTCTCTGAATGTATTGCACTCTGCCAAAGGAGAAGGGCTCCTTCTTTAAAACAAAAAAAAACAAAAAAAAAAAAGAGGAAGAACAGTAAGCGGAAACCAGACAACAAATCAAAGTGCACACCCTTCGGGTAGATATTTGTGACTAAAGTGGCCTGAAACTTTCTTTTTCTTTCTTTCTTTTTTTTTTTGGCGAATACTGGTCACATTTCACAAGCTGAATAAAAATGAAAGGAAAGGGGACTTTAATTAATGGGATTGCCTTTTGATTTGCAGAGCAAAACTGCCAGAGCAGATGTACCAGCAAAGAGGGTTAGATGGTCCCTTGTATGATGTACTGAAATTTCCTTTTTACCCCCGTACTAACCCCATTGAAGAGAGGCTGTCTTTAGTGTCTAAGACTCAGCTCTGCAAAGAAACTGTTGTCCTTGGACACAATGGGCCCCTCTCACAAGACCAGACAGAAGATGTGAGGAGAGAACTAATATCCCTTTAAATCTTGGCATGAGAGTTTCAGTTTTACTATTTTTAAAAGACTAAAATCAAAGAGAAATTTGCAGTGCATGTGAAGTTGCTAAACTGTGCATTCAAGTGAACCTGAAAACATGTGGGCATACCCTTATCATTTCTGAAAATTCAAATTCAGTCAGGAAGGATGCCTCGCTAATTTTCCTCTGTGTTAATTTCGTTAGTCCAGGATGTTTGTTGGTTTCGTTTTTGTTTTTGTTGTTTTTTGCTTTTGATTTGTTTTTTTTTTTTTTTTTTTTTTGATACTTGTTGGGCTCTTTAAAAAGGATTGGACTCCTTCCATTCAAAGGAAATAATTACCAGAATGGTGACGTTAATTGCCCTCTGAGAAACCAGAATGATCAGTAAATCATCCAGACAGTGAATGGTGTGCTTAAATGTCATAAGGGAAGGGACGACAATATCGCAATGTCGCTGCATTGTTGCTCTCTTTAATACGCAGCGGAAGGCAAATCAGAGAAGTGTTTGTTCTTCATGTCTAGTTCCAGGTCACTGTACATTTCTTCAGTTCTGGGAAAAAAGTAAAAGGGCAGAATGTTGTCTCAGCTGGGGTGTGATTCCAGTGAAAACAGCTGTAGCTGTCTGTCTCACTCAGGTAGTGGAAGACCATGAAGAGTGGCACTACCACAGACTCACTTATTCACTTATTCAAAGAAAAGTGAGGTCAACCTACTGAGGAAATAAAGAAATAATCCAATAATCCTCTCTCTCTTCCCCTCTCTCTCTCCCCTTCTACAGTTCCTAAGGGATGAGTTGCAAATCTGCCCCAGGGCAGAATATTCTGCAAATGATTTCCCTCTGTACTAACAACTCTGGGGTCCGTCTTTCTCATTTGCAGCTAAGAGACTTTATATTCTGACAGCAATATGCAGTTCATAGACATAGAACCATAAAAATACTCCATCCTGGGTATTACAACCCTTACCCTTTTAATGGTAAAACAGGATTTGTTACCAGTTATTCCTCCTTAAAGCTGAATTAATACTCCTGAGAACACTAGCTTTCACATTATGATCTATGTGATTTTTCAAGTAATATCTAGTCCAATGGGCACCAGGCAGGCTGATTGAGCAACTAATTAAGGATGACCCCCACCTTGTTTCCCACTGTCCTGAATCTTTTAGAGATTGGCCAACCTCCGCATTTTGATTGGTGGAGGAAGTTCTTGGATTTGCTTTCTCACGTCTTGAATAACTGTGCAATACTTCATTGACTCTTTTGACATCTCGATCAATGCTATGAGGGAGACCGGCACGTAGAATAGAGCAGATACAGCATTTATGAGATCCTTGAAAGGCGATGTCAACACCAACTAATATTTAAATGAATTTCAGATATGGACAGCAACCCAGACTGGCCAATCTTTGTTCTCACATAGCAGTCTAATAATATCCTAATGGCCTGTAAAGTGTCATTGCTCCCTTTCTTTCACCAGAGTTACATAAAACTGTTGATGACAAAGACATGACCCTAATATTAAGAAATGTGTGTAAAAGAAATCAGGCAAACTGCATCACATTCCTTTTTGGTTTCATCCTAGTAGAGGTAGAAAACTACTGCGATTCTTCCCTTGCTTGGCTGTTCCTTGTATATAATTAAAGCCTCTTACTAATTCCCCTAAATCTGCTCATTTCCATGCTGCATCATCCCAACTCTTCTGACCTTTTTTCAAAGTTCCATTTTCCAGACTTCTAATTTCCTTGCACCTGAAAACTAAACATCCTTCAAATTCTTTTTTCTTCCCACTCTTGGTGTCATTTCTAGGAGTGTGTTTCATGTATGCAACTCTTGTTTCTCTTCCAGGATGCCTGGACCTCTTATTCATATTATGTTAGTCATGTCTTAGTCTTCATTTCTTCAGTTGGACAAATAAATATGTGCAGTGAAACTACTAACTGCCTTGTGGAAGATGCTGATAAGGGAAATGAAGAGTTTGGGAAGTGAAGATCCTCTGTCCAGCAAGCTCATGATTCCCTGGCAAATCCAGGTAAAATCTCAGCAGTCCCTGACTGAAGGTAGAATAAAGCAACTTCTCAAAGAGAGGTTCATCAAACATGTCGTGGGAGGACAAAAGGACGACTAATGCTATCAGACTAAGGGACAGTAGAATAGAGTTCAGGAAACACTATACATGAATAGTGGCATTTGAGCCCTTGTTTGAAAGGGAGTAATATTTTAGTTAGGTAATGAGTGATCCCCAAAGGAAAGACTTGGTGCTTAAGGTCAGCCTTCTAGCCTTACAAGGTGTTATGCAATATCTTTTTTGCAATCATAATTTCTCAGCAGGATGACTGGTGGAACCATGCCCTTGCACTTTTCTTGGGTACGAATAGATCTTTAACCTTCTCAGCCTACCTGTGTTCTTCCTGGGTTCTTCAGACTAAAAACGTGCCTCTATTTATATTTTTTTCAACCTCTCTCTTCTTCCATCAATGGGAGGTTTGGTAGATGAAACTGTTCAAAAATTATAGCAAAGGGTCTTGAGGATGAACTGAATGTTCAGAGGGCTTTAGGTGGTCCAGGTGAAATAGTGTAGGGACATTGAACAATTGAACATAGTGATTGAAATCATACCTAGCTGTTCACTTCTCAGGAGCCCTATTCATAGGTCACAATTCCCAAGTGAGTTTTAGGAAAAGTGTGCCTAAAATGTGTTCTTCTCGATATGTCCCTCTGTAGTTTCTCCCTGATGCTAATGGACGGTGAAATCGCTCCTGTTGTTCCCCAAACCCTGGGTTGGTTTTGAGTTTTGTTTAATTTTGCCTGTTGAATTTCTTTGAGATTCATTTTTCAAATGGCATGCTTTCTGTGGTGTCTATCTCAAATCAAACTCAAGCAGAAAATAATCAGTAGCTCCACTGTGCTCTCAAAGCACATAACAAAGTTGCAGGTGCAAGCTGGCCTCACCAACACCCCCCGCCACCCCTACTCATCACTGTCTGCTCAAGGCCCCTTACTAGTCTTCTCTTTCCACTGCTCCTGCATTTGCCTGCTTCTGTCAGTGAATTATATGCTTATCAAAGAGTCTTTATTTGTTCCCAAACTTTTTGATGCCATGTATATTTAACATTGTATTTACGTATGTCTAGTATATAAACTAGTCAAATGTGAGTGAAATGAAAACCAAATTACCTTCATGAATAATCTCTAAGAAAATCTTCTATTGATTTAGATATGATTTAAAGAATAATAAAAAATTAAGGAAAAAAAATCATAGTATCCTATAGGTGTCTGTAAAAATTTGTCTGTTTCCAAAGTGTTTTAAAGCTCAATCTTTCTAAGAAAATTATAACTACTAGAAGTTATATCCAATGTCATATGAATGTGATTTATGAAAAAAATTTCAGAACTTCAATCAGTAAACCCATACTCTAAGGAATTGCATAGAATATTAAATGAATGACTAAAGAATGTATGGGTTAAGTGTTTTATATATATATATATATATATACATACACACATATACATATATGTGTGTATGTACATATACATTCTTATAAATGATATTCCACTTAAATTCATTTTTTGATAACCAGACTTATCATTCTGAATCTAATGGATAAATGGGTTTCTGCTCTATCTCTGTTGTGGTATTTATTATGATGAACAACCATTGTGTATGTGACTGACTCCCTATCTGACAAAGGACACTAAGCCTTATTCATTGATGTGGTCTTCAATTTCCCAATGTCTAGTGGATTAGGAAAGATTTTTTTCCACAATATTTCTTAAATAGGCTTGTGTATTATCTTAGCCAATTTTCATAACAATCAGAGAAGAGCTAATCTAGATATTGTACTGATTTCACAGATGAGAAAAATCAAGATTCAGAGGTTGACTGATGGCCCAGAAGTAAGAACTGGAGATAAAAAGAATCTAACATCCTAACTCTAAAAGCTTATGGTACCAGTAAGTTTGATGATGGGGATTTTATTTGCAGCATTTACAGAGGAAGCAGGATATTTTCTCTCACTGGAAATGAGACTGCATTTTCTAATCACTAAGGGTCTTTTGAATGACATGCATCTGCAAATCCTTTTGGTCACAAAATCTACTTAATTGGGCAGAAAGATTAGAACCTATGGATCACTGGTGCTCTCCCAATTCTGCAAAAGTCAAAGGAAAAAATCAACCCTTTACTAATATCTCAGAAATCATCTGAGAGGTTGTTCAAACAGTTGTTTTGCTCATTTTATTTTTGTCTTCATTTCAGTAAATAGGTAGCATGTGGAGAAATGACAACAATATTTAGAAAATTGAGGCACCCCTGAAATAATAAATAAATTGAAGTCCACAGATGACAAGCATCTGAAGAAATATTGCTTTCAGGAAATCCAGGGTTTACAGAGTCAGTGAGCAGACACAGAAGAAAAGAAAACGAAGCCCAAGATAGACTAAAGTTAGGACAAATCATCATGAATTCACCCCTGCACACCTGCCCTCTTCAAGACTGCATACTATTTTTGTATTCACTTCTCCATATCCAAGACTGATCTAATATTAATCATTTACATCTCAGTGTGAATAGTTTTAGAAATGATTTGAATGATAAACAGAAAATCACCTGAGGCATCTTGGGTGTGTATGTCATTTTGGTGATATTTATTATATATGTTTAAAATGTAAAGCATGTTTGACACTTTTTAAGTTGAGGTAGCATCAATTTACAAAACAATATACATTTTAGATGTGCAGGTTCATGCTTCATCACAAATATGATAGCACACCACGCTCTCCACCGGATTTCTAAGAGTCCTCCACCACTGTCCACTGGACCTTCACAGCCCGTTGCTTCCAGCCTCCCCACTTTCTACTACACTGGGAACCTCAGTTTTGCTGAGTGTCCAAAAGATTCGGTTTTGTTTTGCTCTGTTTTGTCTGTTTGCTTTGTTACTTTATATTTATATTGCACATATGAGTGAGAACATCAGTATTTGTCTTTCTCCTCCTTATTAGTTATATCACATAGCATAACTCCCTCTAGATTTCTTGTATCTTTCTGTGTTTGTATCTGAATAGCATTCCATTGTGTATATGAACCACATCTTTATTCATTCATATCAATGGGAACTTAGGTTGTTTCTATATCTAGGCTACTATAAATAGTGCTGTAATAAACTAGGAGTGTGCACATCTTTTCAAATTAGTATTTTCATATTCTTCAGGTAGATACCTATAAGTGGAATTGCTGGATCATATAATAGTTCTATTTTCAACTTTTTGAGAAACTGCCATACTATTTTCCAAAGTGGCTCTGCCAATTTGCATTCCTACGGCATATTTTTAAAATTTCTAGAACTGCAAGAGCACATGTGGCAGCGATGGTTCAGATTCTCCTGACGATTATGTAGAATTTAAGGAACAATAGTATAACGAGGCCCATCATCCTGCCTTGGAAACCTAACAACCATTTATTTTTCTGTTTTGTCTCTAATGGTAATCAGAACTATTATTTTTCAATATCTTCTAAGTGCCAAGTGGTCTACATACAATGTCTTTATGTTAGTCTCATAATAACTGCCACTCTTCATTCATATGTCAGATACCTGAGATCTCCTGAATGAAGAGCCATTTAATGAAATATTGATCAAGTGACTAACCCTTGCTTATGTATCAGTTAGCTCATTTGTAGCTCCAGTGTTTAGTGACCAAAGGAAGCTTTATTTATGTAGGAGATACTTATCTCTAGAAAGTGACTATGGAAGAAATTATTAATCATTAAATATCAATAAAATTTGTATTTAGACCAAAATTTGTATTTTGAAGACCCTCAAATTAAACCCAATGGCTGCCACATCCTTTGCTGTTAGAACTAGCTCTGCTGAAACTATGCTTGGCAAGCAGAGTGCTTCAGTAACCTTGGCAATGAAACATGCACGCCTTCCCATAGATGCTCGGTGACTCATCAGGAAGTGCCATTTGGATGATTTTAGTTGAGCAAAGCAGCCACCTCCCAGGGCAACTCTTGTACACCCTTTTCCCTGCCAATAGCTGTGGAACTGGATTTAAAAGTCACGTGTCTCTAAATATAATGCAACTGCATAGGAATTTTTATAAATGGTGATAGGAACTTCAAAGAGTAGGAGAAACTATGGAGCTTGACTTAAAAACTCAAGCATTTCTCCTTGCTAGCCTTTTATGTTCCCATTTATAGCAAGACATCGCTACAAGGATGTAGTAGAGTCATAGGCACAAAAATATTTTGAGGAGGAAGCAGCACATAGAAGAATTGCTTTGAGGAAGAAACACCACTCATAGAAGATTTAAAAGCACTAGATCTAGAAATCATAGTTTTGTGGAATAACTGCTTTTTAGGAGTTGACTTGTTGTGTGTTTAGACCAAAATTAACAACATCAAATACTGACAAACGTTTAAGAAGAAACAGAAGGTATGGAGTGTGACATATATTTTTTTTTCATGCTCTGAACCAAACCATTTTTATTGAAGTAACATTGGTTTATAACATCACAGAGGTTTAAGTTATGCAAACATAAATCAATATCTATATATATTATATTATGCTTATCAGCAAAAGTCTAGTTTCTGTCAATCACCATAAAAATGACTACTTTTAACCAATTTGTCCACTACTTTTCCCTATTCCTTTCTGGTAATCACTATTTTATTCTTGTAGTCTAAGAACTATTTTATTCTGTTTTATTTTGTCTGTCAATTTGTTTGTTTTTAGCTATTACATATAAAGTAAAGTCATATAGTAATTTCTTTCTTCATATGACTTATTTCACTTACCATAAAAGCATCTAGGTCCATCCATGTTGTTGCAAGTGGCAGAGTTTCGTTTTTGTATAGCTGAGCAATAGTCCACTGTGCATAAATACTGTATTTTCTTTATTCAGTCATCTCTCTCTGGGCGCTCAGGTTGTTTCCAATTCTTGATGATTATGAATAATTTGCAATAGCCATGGAGATGCACATATATATTATATATTGTTATATATAATATATATCTTCAGATTGGTGTTTTCATGTTCTTCAGATAAATAGCAAACATTTAGATAGCTAGATCATACGTTATTTGTATTCTTATCTTTTTGAGAAATGTTCACACTACTTTCCATGTTGGCTATATCACTTTACATTTCCTAGGTGTGATATACAAAGTTGATCGTCAGGAAAGTCTTAAACAGTGACATGGAGGCAGAGCCTGGGATAAAGGTAGAGTGAATTTTTTGGAACACACTCTCCCAAAATGGTGCCGTTTAAACACCACCAGTAAGAAAACAAGGAGAAGTGATTCAAGGAGACACTGCAAAATACATTATCACAGGCATCGTGGTCATATGGTGCATCACAGTGAAATGGCAGTAAGTGAGAGATGTTGAGATGTGAGGATACCCTCTCCAATGGCTGCCTGTCTCTCTCACCTTAATAGGACATCTCTAGGGTTGGAATCCAACTGAGGTTTCTATATCATTCCTATGTCTCTGACACCTGGTTTTCAAGTACTTTCCCAAGAGTTGATTCTTGTAAATATTAGTTCTTCACCAGCTTTATCTTGGCAGCACCTGACTGGTAGGCAAAGAACACTGTTTTTCCTCTTTGTGAGGGTAGGAGTAGCAGTCAGGACCTTAGTGCACCTGTTTTATCTGCCTAAGGCTCGTTCCAGTTAGACTCCTCCCAGTGGAATCCAGTGAGAGTTATATTATGAATATTGTCCTCTTTAGTGGTTCAGCAATTACTCATTTCCTGCTAAGCCCTTGAATAAGTATCCTCCCAGTCAGAGGTACTAAGCACTGCAGCGATGTCATGGGACTAATGGTTAAGGGTGATTTTTCCGTGATGTAACTTAACTTGAATGACACTAAATGCTCGTTGTCTCTGCTAGCGAGTGTTGTTTTACTAGCATCTAAGGTAAGAGTCTCTTCTGATGCAGAGAAAATGTTATTGCTGGTAAGTAGACTATTTTCTGAAATGGAAACCTTTAGAAATGCATCCAGTAATAGATTTAGAAAAGTGCCCTGTGAGTGATTTTTACCAGGCAACTCCAGCCATGGTCAAGTAGAAAATTTTGAAGGAAGAACTGGATACCTTTAGTACTCATTGAGTCTGATACACATTAGCTTGCTTCTATGCAGTTTTCAGTTTACTAATGTTAGGTACAGAATTTATCACCTTTAATACATGTGTATCTATATGATACAAACTTTGAAACTTAGTGTGATCCTTTCTTCCTATAGGAGGCATTTCCTCCTGTTCATAAACAATCCTGAGAATATCTATGATTCATTTTAGTGTATGAGCAAGTACTAGAGAACGTACATAGCTTAGATATAATAGAATACTAGCTAGCATGTATTGAGCATGCTGTATATTGAACTCTACACGAACATTTCATTTAATTCTTGCAACCCTTTTTGGTAGGTATGATTTCATTGTTCCTCTTTTATAGGTAAAGAAACTGAAGCTTAAACTAGCTGCCTTGCCATACTGCCTTTCTTTAGATTATTCCCTAGCAAAATTCAGAGTCTCTAGAACTTTGACACATATAGCATGTGAGGTCAGACACTTTACCCTTTTCATGCTGTCATGCTTTCTCCCATGCCAGCAGATGCTTGTGAACTAAGTGGGCTCTGACTCATACTGGACATGTTTGTCCAATTAAGTATCATCTGCACCACTGAGACCTGATTTTTCTCCCTACAGCTTGTATCATCATATTATTTCCAGAAAAGAAAAATTTTAACTCTTCAATATTGCTGAAGTCTTAATATCTAGATCTATAACTAACCCAACCTATGAGAGGATGAAAGGTAGTTTTTACGGGATTTCCTACATTTGCACTATTCAATGAACAGTCTGAGACGTGTTCTGTCTATGAATTGCTTTGTTAATAGTTTGTGGTAAGATCAGGAGCTTGTGGCAGAATGAAAGTCAACTTTAGTCCATTTGAGTTGCTATAGAAATACACCAGAGACTGGGTGGCTTATTAAAAACAGAGATTCATTTCTCACAGTTCTGGAAACAAACTCCAGGATGAAGATATGGAGGATTTGGAGTCTGGTGTAGACCCACTTCCAAATGGTTGTCTTTTTGTTCTAACTTTTGTTCTAACATGATGAAAAGGGCAAGCAGGCTTTCTTGTGTTTCTTATGTAAGTCACTAAACCCAGTCAAAGCTGAAGTTTTTTTCTCCTGATACAGTAACAGTATCTAAAACAGACCTTAACTTTTAGTTGTGCTTTGGATCAAGCAGTAGTACTTAGTCATTCTAGAGAACATGTTCCAGAGTTTTGATTCAAAATATATTCCGAGTTTATAACCTACCAACCCTAGCAATTTTGTCACAAATTTCTCTTCTTTCTATAGAATTTTTTTTTTTTTTTTGGTTGTAACGTTCAGGTCAGGGGTTATTTTTCTACATACTCCTGCAAAGATATTTGTCTCTGCTTGGATGTGTAAGGCCATGGATAATGCACAGGTCAACATTCAAACCACCTCTCCACAAAACATCTTACCCACTACATAACAATCTCTACATCAGCATGCACAGACCTTTGAGAGTTGCCAGAAATGTTCATAATTTATTGATACCCCTGATATTCCAAAGGTTTTCCTCTCCAAATGAAAATAAAAAAACAAAAACACTTCACAATGACATTGACTTTCTCTGCTACTCATCTTTTTGACTGTCCAAATGAAATCATTGTACAAGTATTTTATTTTTTCTTATGTTCTTTTTTTATAGGAAAGCATAAAAGGAATGTATATATGTACATTGCCTGTAGTAAGGGTGAAGAAAAAATATAAGCCTTATTTTATTTAACACTTTTTCTAGAATTTTGATAAAGAAGTTGTACCGAGCTATGAATTTTCAAAAATTGTGATTAGCTAGACATGTCTTGCTTAAGTAAATAGCATATAAACTCCTTGAGGATAGAAATCATGACAGACATTTGTTTGGAGTTCCAACAATACTCAGAAAGGCACCCTTTATAGTATTTTTAAAATTGATTTAAGTAAGTTAGAGGAATAAATTAAGCCACAGAACAGTTCCTATATCATACTTGAATCTTGCAAGTATCCCTCTGCAGTTCATTAAGGTTAGTCTTGACTTCTGATCTTATAATTGACAAAAATAACATAAGGAAAGTCATCATTTGCCTACTTTTTCCTCTTATTTAGTGGACTACTGACAAAAGAATTTTTAAAAATATGAAATCAGAGGACTTTGTAGAGTAGTTCACAGTAATTTTATAATTTATCAGAGAAAGATGTTGCAAATGTAAAGGTCTTAGGTGAGCAAATACTCAATAAGAATAGTTGACCTTTTAGTGTGCTCTTTCCCTAATAATTTCTTAGCTTCTATGGGATATTTTTAAATCAAATTTTCTTCTGTCGAACAAAGATTGAACATACTTCCTTTAAAAATGAAAATTTCAATTAAAAACTACCATGAGTTAATATAAAGTTTATCAGTTGGAAATTGGAAATTCGGGTTACAGGTAAGAAAGAGGGGAATAGAAAGTAGTCAATTTTGGAAAGAAAAGGGAATTTAAGCAACATTAGTAGGAATAGTTCTTAAAATTTTTATGTTGCAAAATGACCAAAAAGAGTCTCATTTATATACGAATTTGTTCATTTGCACATGTATTTATTATGCATTTTCTCTGTCCCAAACACGTTGTGAGGCAACCACCATCACGGTCACCATGCTTTCTTTCTTAACCTCCTTTACTTTTTATTTACCTTTTTGTACCAAAATGTTTGTTACAGTGTGGAGTCCCACTTTCTGGATCAGAAACTCTAGTTAGTCTAATTTAACTCCAGCTGAAGGTAATGGTGAACAGGTGGTTTAATTGACTAGAAAACCAGACTCCCACTTATTAAAATACAGACCTCCAAACTTGTCAGAGTTTAAAACATCTAGGACACATAATTTATGGCTTAGAAAAATTAGCTTGGTAAACATATACCTTGATAAAGTAATGCACTACAAAATTCAAGCACATCGCAATACATGTGTCTTCTCATTTGAAATTGTGTTCAATGGCTTTCCAGTTACAAATGAGGTTTATGGTGATACTGTTCCTTTATACTTCACCCTCATTTTCTGTGCCCAAAGCACTTATTCGGAAGCTTTCACTATTATTTGTGGGATGATTGTGGCATGATCATTAAAAACTCCTAATTGTAGTAGTGAAAATGCTGTTATACACCAACAATCTATAAAGAAGCAACAGGAAACAAAGTGAGAATTACTGCTCTAATTAAATGAGGCGGATGTTAAGAAAAATTGAGATACATAAATTCATGTATTAATTATGAAATATATTGATTTCCCTTAGATCTCCTCTTTGAAGCCTGGGTTCAAGCATGTGACCGCATTATATTTTGATAAGCCTGTACTCCTTGAGGCAAAAAATAGTTAACCTTTTATGCATGGATGGCAATTTTAATAGATTGGGCATAAGCTTTTTTATCAACAATTCACTTGTTTAGATCTAGATTGCACCATTTATTCTTGGGGAAACATGATCAACTTAGAAAATCACCAGAGCATCAATTCCCTTATTTGAAAGATGGGGGCAATATACCTACTTGCTTATGTAGGCAGTGTTTCATATGAAATGCTGTTTGTGGATAGTCCTCTGGAAATTGAAATATGTTAGATAAACATGTTCTTAAAGTATAAATTTTAAAAAGCAAACCAAAAAACATATAAGAAAAATGTCACAAAAATTTACATTTCTTCCAATATCTGAATGGTTTAGATTAGTGTTAACACTATTGACAAGGGTGGGCATTGCGGGACTTAAATATGAAATTATACAAATAGATTTGAGATGGTGAGGTGTCATCTGTGGTATTATGTAAAAACACAAATGCCAAAAGGAATATTTTTGCATAAAGAATAATTTAAACAAAATTAAAATATGAAGGTCAATTCTTTTATCCAAAAATGAATATAGCCTTTTAGCATTCCATAGGAGGATGAGATATACTTTTTTTCTATTTAGATTACTTCCATAAAGAATTAAAGCTCACCAACAAAAAACTTGCCCTTGCTGTCAGATAATGAATATTCATCTTTGGCATGTTTGGGAAATCAAAGCATGAAAACATTTCTCTAAACAATCACCTAAAATTCAATCAAAAGATAACTCTTTATACAAAGTAGACATGGATTATGCATCACTGACCTACAACAAGGGCACCTAAATGTTTGTTTTATATATATTGAGAGTTAAATTTTGTTGTTTTAGGCTAGATCATTGCCACTGATTGCCCTGAATCTTTGATTTATTTGTATTGTGGTTATGAGCTGCATTATTTAGGAGGCGAAACTTTACTTTGCCTTCAAAAGCTAAATTACAGGTAAAAGCTAATACCCATAAGGATTTTATATCTCTGTGCTATGCAGTCAGTGTTGCTTAGCAACACAGTGACCCTTCCTATAGAGAAGAAAAAAAGATAGATAGATAGATAGATATAAAGTTTTAAAACTGAATGCTATTTAATGAGCTACCTTATAATTTTCCAACACAGACTCTCTTTTCATACTGACATTAGCATTGCACTGTATGATTTATTAACATTTTGCAAAAACACTTAGGAAGACATAATACATTAAAATATACTCTAGCAAAAAAGTATAGAAAGGAAAAAAGAAAGAGAGAGAGAAAGATGAAAGGTCAAGAAACTGAAACTTTAAAAATCAATATTACAATTTTTGCTTTAATAATCACTGCTAAGAAAAACCCACTCAGGAGAGACTGAGACTAGAGGAACATTAAACTTGTTAGAAGAGAATGGGAAAGAGTTGCGATCTTAAGATCTCAGTCCTAGACTGTCCTAAACAGCAAAAAATAAGTGCAAGTTTCTCTTCAAGTGAGAGCTACCACATATGTAATTTGAGCTATGTATTAGAATGCCAGATAATATGAAACCATAAAACTCTACCAATGGAGTATAATGTTTTTGCTATCTCCAAAGATGTGTCAAATTTTAAAGGTACCATGAGGTCTCTTTATGAACAAGTCTTATTTCACAAGACAGTAATCTTTGTCTTCATCTTACTTTTCTCATTTGTTCTAATTTGGAATGAAAGAGCTTGTCATACGGTCAGTACCTGACTTAAATGTGTTGTTTCAAATTTTAATTCCCAATCAGTTTTTTTTAAATAGTGAAATAGTTTCCTTTTACAAAAATTGCAGATTTCTGCTTCCAACCAAGATGAAGAAACAGGAACAAGATTTACCCTCCTATCTGAAACAATAAAAAACTGAAACTATATGATACAAAGGTTTATAAGGTTGTGACATCAGACAACAAAGGACAGTAATCTCTGGAAGGTGGGGCACAAGTGAGATAAGCTATCTGACTGTGTTGAGTTTCCAGGTTGGCATGCAGGAAGGGAGATGCCAGGTGGCAGCTTTCCTGTGTAGAGATGAAGCTGAGATTCTGGAGACACCACGCCATCTTGAATCCTCCTGGAAGAGGCCCAAGAGGAGACTACTACACACAGAAAGCATATTATAATATCAGAACTTCTGTAAGAGAGCCCCTTCAAGCATTTTCCTCTCATCAATATATGCATTACGGAAACTATATGAGGCTGGGGAAAGAACCACTCTAATTATTAAATCACATTATTGAAGGAAATAGCTCCTTATGCTTACCCAAGACGGAATAGTACCTGCTCCCAACAACCAAACTGAAAATTCTCAACAACTAGGGAAATTGTTAGAGTACACTCATTGTGCTTTTGTTTGTTTTCTTTTTACCTCAGTAATGGAAAATGCTTTAGTTTAAAAAGCAGCACTGTTCTGGTCCTAACAAATCTTAAAAACAAAACATGAAAGAATCCATTTCTCAAGAAATGTAACTATAGCATAGAACAAAGTTCAAAAATAATTATAGAAACACAAATACATATAATATCTAACTCACAATACCTAGCATCCAACTAAAAATTACCAGGAATGTAAGGAAGTAGGAAAATATAGCTCATAAAAAGAAAATTAACCAGTTGAGGAAAATCACCTCAGCACTGTCACACAGATAATCTAACTTGACAACTAAAACAGCTGTAATTACCTTTCCTGAATTCAAAAGTCATGTAGAGACATGGAAGATGTTTTTAAAAGATATTTTTAAAAGCTCTAATCAAATTTCTAGAGATTAAAAAAAAAATATTGGGTGGGATAGATTGCCGAAAGATTAGTACAAAGACCCGGCAACAGAAACTATCAAAAATTAATACATGGAACAAAAGGAACCAAATCAAAAAGAAAATAAAATCAGTGAACTGTGAGACAGTTTTAAGCCTCCTAATACACTTGCAATTGGAATCATAGAAAGAGAGGACAGAGAGGATGGGGAAAACAAGTCTTTTGAAGAAATAATGCCTAAGTCATTCCAAATCTGATGAAAATTTGAATCTGGTAAAGGAAAAAAAAAAGAAAAGAGAAAAAATGGCACACTGAACATATAAAAAGAACAAAAAGGGTAAACAAAGACTTCTCATCAGAAAACCAACTAAATGAGAAGATGGAGGAGCAATGTTTTTATTATACCAAAAGAAAAAACTCAACTTAAAAAATAGTTTTCAAAAACAAAGTCAAATTAGGATTTTTTCAGACATGCAAAAGATGAAATAATTTATTTAAAGCACACCTATAGTACTATACTACAAGACGTGTTAAAGAAAAACCTTCAGGCAGAACAAAATGATAGCTGGTGATAACTGATCTATACCAAGGAATAAAGGAATTAAGAGCACCAGAAACTATAATTATATAGATAGCAAATAATCTTTGTTTAAATATCACTTTAAAAAATGGATTATTTAACCAAAGTAGAAACCATGTATTATGGGTTCTAACATATATACAAGTAAAATGTATGTCAATGTTACCTCAAAGGCTGGAGCAAAAGACATGGAAGCAAGTTATTATAAAGTTCTTATGCTTTTGATGAAATGACATATTATCATTTGAAGGTCAGGTGTACTAATCTAATGATGTATGCTATAAACCCTAAGGGATCTATTAAATAATTACACAAAGGTTTATAGTTAATCAAGCAACCAATGAAATAAAATTAAATTACAAAGGATATTATTAATTCCAAAACAGGAAAAAAAGTGTAAAATGATAAAGAACTGGTAGGTTAAATAGAAAGAAAGTAGCAAGATGATAGATTTAAAGTAAGCTATGTTAATAAACACAAATATGTAGGTGATCCAAATACTCTCAGTTATTATGCAGATATTTTCCAATTGGGTCAATAAGACACAGCTCTATGCCTCCTGTAAGAAATGCAGTTTGAATACAGAAACACAAATAGGATGCAAATATGAGGATGGTAAAAACATACACTACGTTAACACTAACCAAACAAAAGTGAAAATAACTATGTCAGTATCAGACAAAGTAGACTCTAGAACATATACTACCAGATACAAAGAAGGTGATACCATAATGATAAAACTGTCAGTTCAAAAAGAGGACAAAATAATCCTAGACCTAGAGAACTTCAAAAAATGAAAATAAAAGCTGACAAAACTGCCATGAGAAATAGGCAAAGTCACAGTAGTAGGTACTTTTAATAACTCTCTCTTAATAATTGATGAAACCAGTAAAGAAAAGATCATAAGGGTGTAGAAAATATGACCGTTATTAACCAACTTGGCATAATCGACATCTATAGAACTTTACTCCTCAAACAGAATACATACTGTTTTGTTTTGTTTTCGTAAGGAAAGAGCAGGCAGAAATGAAGGTGAGTAGTCAGGCAGGTAGGAAGAGTGAAGAGGAAGAAGCACTTCATTTATTTGATTTAGTTATTCAGCTTGGTTGTTCCGCCCTCTCCAGGACTAGAACTCAGGTTCTTGGGATGTAAGTGGACTACTGAGCTAGCGGATGCTGACCCAGCTGCTATTCCGCCAGGGCGCAACAAAATATTACCTCATGCGTAAAATATACACAAACAATATTCTAAGTCCGCAAGTTTAAATGCATTCAAGTAATACAAGTATATTTTCTCTTCTCAATAGCAGTATATTAGTAACTAATAACAGAAAGACCTTCGGAAAAAAACCCAAATATTTGGAAACTAAATTACAAACTTCTAAATAATTAGTGGGTTGAATAAAATTCAGAAGAGAAATTCAAAATTTTATTGACTAAAATGAAAGCACAACATAGAAAAAAAATCGTGCAATGCCCCCTAATGCACTGCTGAGAAGAAAATTTGTAATACAAAATGTAACTATTAGAAAAGATAAGAGATCTCCAATATATGAGCTCAGCTTCCAATTTTAAAAACCAGAAATAGGGAGAAAATTAAACAAAGTAAGCAGAAGGAAGGAAATAATAAATACCAGTATAGAAATCGTTAACACTGGGAACAAAAACAATAGAGAAAATCAATCAGATCAAAAACTATGAGATCGTTAAAACGGATAAAACTATACCCAGACTTTAAAGAGAAAAAAATGAGTAACACATATACATCATTAGAAACAAGAAAAGTGAAATCACTAAGGATTATAAAGATACTAAAAAAATCATAAGAGAACATTATGGGTAAATGTATGCCAATAAAAGCAATAACTCAGCAAATAATAACTTGAAAGACAAAAACGAAAAAATGTGCTCAAAAAAAATGTAGCTATCCTAAATATCTCCCCTGTATCAACTGAAGAAAATGAATCTGTGGTGAAAAACCTCCTCATAAAGAAAACTCCAGATTCAGATGATTTCACTGGTGGGTGAAATCCAAGCACTAAAGGAAGAATTTCCATTCTTCACAAAGACATCACAGACAAGTATTCCCTATGAACATTGTTACAAAAATCCTGAGCAAAATACTAGTTAATAAAATATAGCCAAAACATAGAGATAATACATGATTACTAATTGGTATTTTCCCTGAAATACACTGTTGATTTCGTATTTAAAAATCTATCAAAAGTATTACGCATATCAACAACAAAAAGAGAAGAAATGTATGCTCCTCTCAATAGATTCAGAAAATGTCTCTGAAAAAATGCCATGCCTATTCCTGATTTATTTTAATCTCTTAGCGATTTATCTTAATCTCTTATTTTAATCTTTAATCTCTTAGAAAGGGACCTCTTTAACATATATATATATATATATTTATAATGGTTGAGTTTCCAAGGTAGCGCACATGTCCATTTAGGCCTTGTATAAATTATTATATCTGCGCAATGATAAAGAATTGGAGACAGCACTGTTGAAATCTATAGGGTAGCATTTCAGTTACACATATGCCTTCAACACCAGGTTCCCTTGGGAGAAAGGTAGCAGTTGTCCCAGCAAGCCTGTGCTTGTCTCTGAAACTCGGTCACACCAAAGTATAAGTAATTAGACCAGCTCAGTCTTGACTCTGTTCAAGGAATGAAGACAGAAGATTCTGGAATATCTACAATTGAAATGTCTTACTCTTGTTAATCCGATTAAGAAAGGGCAGTCTTCCTCCATGTCTGTCCCTGAACAAAGGCATACTTTCAAAAGGCATAACAACCCATGAGAAAAGAGAACATAGACCAAGAGGACTTTTTCCAGGTTGAATCACTCCAGTATGAGAGAGAAGCTATGTTCATTTCTGTTGATTAAGTTCCTGTTTGTGATACTCCATGCCCCAACTCACATGCAAGACCATTTCTGCTTCCTTTGACTTTGGATCCCTACGCTGTCTAATCTCATCATTCTCTCCAAGATTCCCTTTTCTTCTCCTCTCCCCATTGCTGATGCAGATGGTGAAAAATCAGTGTTAAGGGCATCATTTATATATAATATCAGATTGAGGTAGATTTCTGGACCCTGTAGACACAGGAGATGAGAGGGTGGATGAGGGGATGTGGAAAAATAGATGCCACATGAAGGGTAAGAAAATAATTTGCTTCATCTTGTGACTGAGGACCAAACCTATTAACAGCCTTTAACTATGACCAGATATTAAACACTGTCCACAGAAAGCTACTAAATAACTTTCATTGCCAAAGATGCAAACAGTACCCAGGGGATCTCACATCTTCCTTCTTTCCTTCCTTCCATACATTTACTGGAACCAAAGGACCCTTTGTGTCTGTGGCTGTTTTTGTACTGCAGTAGCAGAGTAGACTAATGGTTATGTCTTGACTGGCCTATTTGTGTTAGTAACGCAGTCTAACATAGCTGTTCTCTGGACTTTTACAGGAACAGCATGATGATCCCTGCTCTCTGCTGACACGGCTGGAAAACTGGAGGGATTCACCAGAACCTGTGCTGGCTCTCCCACCTGTCCTGTGATTCCATTTGTATCAGTCTCAGTTTTTTTCCCAAAAAAATGGGGAAACAATAATATATACTATATAGAGGGACTATGAAGTTTTAACTCACAGAACAGAAATAAATCACCTAGCCTAACACACACAGCAATGTATTTCTGTCCCTAAGTAAATAAGAGAAGGGGGGGAAATGCAGCATAAAGCGATGTAAGTCTTCTTGCCTTTATTTTTATTTGTCTTTTAACTTAACCACATAGTAAATATATTTCTACCTTCTCATCATTCCAACTGGTGTCAGAGATTTGCCTCTTATCTGAAGTTTATTCCTTGCCTTTAAATATCAAATCCTCTCCAACCTGCTTTGACAATAGTTCTCAATCTTTCCTGCGCTTAAAAATCACCTGGGTGTTGAAACAAGTGCTTACTGAGGAATCTGAATTTTAAAGTGGTTCTAAGCAACCGACAGATTCTCTTCCCATAGTTGTTTGTTTGTTTGTTTGTTTTCTAAACATTTTTCAACCTCATTTTTCCTGGATTCCTATCCTATCCTAAAAGTATCCTTTACTTTTATAAAGATTAGATTTTCTATTGTTATAATATCCCTTCTGGCTATCTTCTAATCTCTTTTCTCAAACTCCTTACATATGCAATTTGTAACACTTCTGAAGCTATTTGGGAAGCATCCTATGTTTTCTATATTAGTTCTTAGAACGCCTCACATTTTCTATTTCTTTTTTTTCTTTTTCCTTTGGAAGCGCCATTTTATTTTCTCTCCATCATGGATGAAATCTTTCCTCAAATTACTGACCACAGTCCCTCACTTTCAGTGAGCTCCTCTAGCCCGAGTCAGTCATCTGCAGGGAGCTTCATACTGAGATGTAAACATATTTCCGCAACAGGCAGTAGAGCTGTGGTCACTATTTCCAGACATGGTTCCCAAGTATGGGGTTTGATGGAGCTCAAAAGGTAACATCCATTTTCTCCAGTCTGAACTAACAGAGAGAAAAGCTAGACAAAGAATACAAAGAGAAAAGGAAAAATATTTAGACTCTTATTACCTCAGGTTGATTGTAGAAAATATGGATTATGTCAGCAACCAAGTAGTCTTTTCAAGACTGAGGTAGATTTATGCACCTCAGCACAGGTATTGTGAAGTATCGGAAATGGGAAAGGAAACTCCAGGCAACAGTGAGTCACTCAGAGGAAGACTATCCATCTGATTTTATGATGACCAAAGAACAAACTAACAATGGAGAAATGACCACAATGACTGACAAAAACTACAATGTTTCACAGAACTTTGAATAATTATTATCACCCAGTTAACAAGATGAAGCTCAAAAATACTAAAAAAAAAAAAACCCTTTAAAGATGTGTTCCAAATAAGAAGAAAGAAAAGTCGTCTCTAAAGCTGATGTAATGTTCACAGATGACAAAGAAAAGGCAAATGACTCAATCTTATGCTTGGGCAAGTCATTCTCTCTCTCCATGATACAGTTTCCTGTCTCCTCCTCAAATGAAAAGATGTTGGCACCCAAGTCCCATCCAGTTAAGCATTGTTTTCAGGGCTCACAAAGGAGAATCCTCAAACCAGGGAGAAGAGTAAATATACTGAAGAGCTTCAATTATAATCACAGCATAGCGAGAAAATGTAGGTAGAATTCATAAACGGAACTGCTACTATAAATGCACTAAAAAATAAGGCATGTCACACTGACTTCCTTCCTGCTAATGTGTTGATAGGAAACTGCATTGAAAGGAAGTTTCCTGATTTTAGTGAAATGTGATGAATCCTCCAGTGATATAATTAAAAAAAAAATAATTGAAGTATATGTAGGAAAATGAGAATGGAATTAAATATGAGCCATAGTAATAGAATATATCTTTATCATCTTTTGTGAACTTGTAATCATTACTAAATTTTCTAACTGGCTAAAAAAAAAAATAAGCATTTGACCTATTTAATTCTGAGCTTAATACCTATTAAAAAATCCAAAGATTCTAAAGTTTTGTTGATTTAATATCAACATATAAGAAGACTTTAGTAGATGGTAACAACACCTTGTTTTGATTTTGCACTTTTGAGTACTATTATGTTTGAATGAAGATACTGAAGGCATACTTACGAAATTTACGGATAATACAAACATAGATTAAGTGAAGAAAATGACAAGGTACAGAAAGGATTTGAAAAATATTTTAAGAGATTAAAATGTATAGATTACTTTCATACTCAAATGATAATATCTAGCTTAAAAGCAGTTTATACATACAGAAATCTGATAGTGTCCTCAAACTTAGTATGAACCAACAGTGCAACTTGCATGAGAGAGAGAGAGAGAGAGAGAGAGAGAGAGAGAGAGAGAGAGAGAGAGAGAGAGAGAGACATGGGGTAGGAGAGGAAGAAAGAAGAGCTTATACCATATTGTAAAGAAACTTAAAATAAACACATACCTTTTAATCACAAATTTCTGCTTCTGGTAGTTCATTTTAAGGAAACAATGGAGAATATGTCCCTAAGAATCAGTTGAAAATATTAATGAGCTACAATTACTTAAAATTATAAACATAAGAAAAAGATATGTATGACTGAAAAATGTGACAAAAATTTCAATAGATACTCATAACATCAAGAGTATTTATATATAACTATATTTCCCAATGTGAAAAATATGGTTAGGTTATAATTGAAATAAAGCAGAAATAGGTTTATAAGACAGTATGGCATGAATTCATTTTTGATAAATGAAAGTCCAATAGATAGTCTCAGAATTCTAGGTGTATGTTTATGGGACAGATATAGACTGACAATACTCTCACTCATTTGTGTTTTACACCAGAATACCATGGGACAATGGTAGGTGGTAGTAGTTGTAGTAGATATTTGTGGATTTTGAATAATTCAATATCGATTTCTCATTCTTCTGTTAAGAGTGATTCAATTCCTTTTGGGGTCAGTCCTATCCTCAGCTCCAGGGGTTGACATGTGACCCAGTCTAACTGAATCAGTGACATTCATTCCCCTCCGATGATTGATACAGGAATTGTCAAAGGATTGATTTGAGCTTAATGTTAACTTTCTGATTCAGACTGGGAGACCCTCTTTCAATTCTGAATTTGAAACAGAAAGGATGATGGTTTAATCTATACATAGCTATCTTCCATTGGTATAAAAGAGTGTTCAAATGCATAATCAACAGAAACAGAGTAGACCTCAAATGTTCAGAGAATCCGGGTGCTACAGTTGTCATTGGAGCGTCTATGTGCAGTGTTACACAGAATCACTTTACTCACATTCCCGAATTTTCAGCAATTTAACCTGATAAATTCCTATTAGGCTTTGTCCATATGAGTTAAGACTTTCAGGTTCTTAAAACCCTATATATTCCAATGATGTGGTTGGATAGGAAATAATTCTAGATTTTACTATACAGCTGAGCTTAGTTTCAAGGATGCTAATGTGCCCTGTGACCAGCCCCTCCCACCAGATAAGAGGAGTCAGAAGCTTCTGGAATTCCAAAGAGGTAGGCGTTCTCCATTAAGGAGGTGAGACAGAAAAATCAAGGGGGTCTTCATGTGTCTAGCATCTTTCCTGGGACTGGAGGGCTGAAGGAAAGTGCATAGAAAGACCCCAACCAAGAAAATGATCAGAGGTAAAACTCAAGTCAGTGTCTTCTGGGAAAGTGATTTGGGTTTCAAATTGATATTAATTAGAAATGACAAATGGAGTCAATATCAGGAACTGAGGTTCCCTGTGCATTGTCAATGAGTACAGCTAGTTTTTCCCTTAGTTCTTTCTCATGACTTGGGCATCAGCATATGACACTGAAGACCACATGGGTAGTACATAAGGTAGAGTGGAAATTCACAGGAAACTCTAGAGAAGCGTGGTAGTGGTGACAAATGCTGATGAAAACAGGCCAATTACAAAAGAACCCTAGAAGAGGATTGAAGGCTGGTTCTTTAGTGCAGGGAATGCCATCAACAATGTAGACAGTAGGAGTAGCCTAGATCTGAGGGGAAAGTTAAAAGCTAAGACCTAGGGCAGAGTAAAAGGAAAGGCACAAGTAACAGCTGAGAAGACACAATACCCAGGAATTGCCATATCTTAAAAGGAGTGGCCATTCTGTATTTAAAAACTGAAATTTGAAAATGTGGGATATTTTATTCTCTTTTTCTTTGACTTATCTCTACTCCCTAATATTTCTATAATGAACACAAATTGTTTATGGAATAAAATTTACATTTTTTCATAAACTGGCAAACACAAAGCTGTCTTTGCTTGCATGAGAGGAAAGACAATGTCCTGATCTAAGGAATTCTGCTGCTGGAAATGATGGTCACTCTCACACCTTTGCCAGTTAGCTTTTCTCTTCACACAATTCTGATATCATACTTGAAGGGAAATGCTGGGAAAATTAGAGAGAATAGGAATAGGAAAAGGTGTTTGATAATCCATTTTTTAAAATAGCTGAATGAAATGGACAAAATACTTTTTATTTTATTAAAGGAACATTACACCATAACATTATATGGGTTTACGGTGCACATTGTAAATCAACATTTGTATTTAATACCTTAAGTTCACAATGACAGTCCAATTCTATCCTTCACTATATAATTCAACACTTTTACTGACTTGCCTACCCGTGCCCTTTTTCTTTCTGGTAAATATTAATTTGATTTTATAGACTAAACATCTATTTTTCTTTGATATATTTTGCTTGGTTTCAGTTTCTTTATATAGCACATATAAATGAAACTATATGATGGACAAGAAATGTCTGAGAGAAGTAACTTCACCTACTACAACATAGATGTTTGCTTTATGTTTAGAAGTACTCTAAAAGTGAATAAATGACATCTCCCTGACTAGATTAAAAACTTCCTAAGAAAGGAAATTATGAAGTATGGTTTCTTCTCTCCTTTCCGAGCTATGATATCATGCCTTATATTGACTGAGCCTGTGCTAAGTAAATATATAGTGGTTGGTTATATTTAACTTTTAACCCCCACAGTAATTCTGGAAAAGTAGATAAATACAACATTAAATAAATTAAAACTGAGTCCACAACCTGGGAAACAAGTCTGTCTGCTCTTCTGAATTGCCCTCTTACCCTGAATTACCCACACTACTTGTTAGTTACTCAGACTCTTATCAAAACTTCACCCTTTTATCTCCAGTGACCTTCACCTCTCATCCACTTGACACATCCATGCTCCTCATGCTGACAGTCCCCATTATTTCATAATGTTCTACCATTAACATTTTAAACTTTGAAGTTCTAGCTGTATTTTCAAACTTTCTAAACAAATAGCTTATCAAAGTTTCCACCTTTGCATGATTAAGTTCATTATCTTTTCATCCAAGCTCATTCAATTTATTTTCCCTATTTCTAATAGCAACACTATTGTTTTCTTTCTCCCAAATCCTTCTCCCAAATCAAATACTATTCCTTCCCCATATTTCATATGTCAGTTATATACTTTCTGCACTAAAACACTGACATTCTAATTCAACTCCATAATTCCTTCTTCACGCTCTTAAAAATCATTCCCATTGCCCTTAGTATATTTCTCCCAGTGCCTCACTCCAATCCTGATACTTACTTATCCAAAGCTTTGCAGGTTCCCTTCCTGGTTAAATAGTCTCTCTAAATCCTCTGGTTTGTTACAAAACCTTTGGACAAACTGATCCTAATCTGTCTTTTCAGCTTGATTTCCAGCAACTTCCATGAATCAGCCTTCTGCTTCAAACATTTATTCTACCCAAATATTTTCTCTGCTTCTCAGTCCCTCAACCTTTTAATTTCTCTTCTATTTTCAAGTCCCACTTCAAACACCATCCCTGCCTTGTAGCTTGCTCTAATCTCTCCTCCTTTGAGTCAAAAAAAGTAAATTTCTCCTCCTCTGAAAGTCCATATCATTTTCTTTCTCTCTTATTAGTCTTACTTCTTCCTCCTATTTTCAATGGAACATATAAATTTTGTTATTTTTTATAATAAAATAGGCACAATATGAGATTTTATATTATACAACTTTGTATTAGTCATTATCCAATGATTTTAAATATTTATTATGGATCTAATTTGTACTAGATGATCAAGATAGTGTAATGGACAAGAAGGATTTGTTCCTACTGTCTCAGGACTTAATTCAGCATGGGAGACTGTAGCTTAAAAAATGACTAACAAGTAGCTAGCTAAAATTGTTATGAATACTTAAAAAAGTATGTAATGATGCTGTATGACTATATAGAAAGTGAATTTGTAAGATAATATTCTCTTTTTAAAAGGAAAGGTGCATGCAGGGACAAAGTTGAGCTGATAGGCAGGCAGGAAGAGAGAGGAGGAAAAAACTTTTTTTATTTTATTTTTATTTATCTGTTCACACATGTTATTTCCCCCTGGGCCCAGGACTCAAAAACCAAGGGGTATGTGGCTTGCTCCTTTGGAGGCAATTGACCTAACCTAATATTCTTTTGTATTTCAAAACAACCTTTCAAAATGGAGCTGTATTTAAATCTAGTTTTAAAGTATTTGCTAGCTTAGTAGAAACTCTTTTCCTTGATTTATAGCATGATCTGGCTAATATGAGTAAATCAATAATATCTGAGGTACAAAACTGAAAACAAAACGACCACTTCTGCTAACCTACTAGTTTGGCTGCAGACCTAAGGTGGAGGGATAGTATTGCCTTTTTCTTTCTGTTGCTTTACTCCATAACAGCTATTTTCTGATTTTGCCAGTAGCATGGAGCCATCAATCACAATCAGTAATCTCCAACAATCTTCATCATTAAGCCTGATGCCAGCTGTATGGGAAAAAGCCCTTTCTGACTTGGAGCTAGCAGACACAGTAGCACATTATTCCCCAAAAAGTTAGAACTAGAAATTTCTGAATGGGCTCACCAGCAGTCTCAGCTGGCAGCCTATTCTGCATGCACAGGCATGAGAATTCTCCCAATATACTTTTTTTTTTTTTTTTTCAGAATGCGGACAGTTCCTGACAGTTTCTATAATCATTTTAAGAAAAAAGATTGTTTTATTTTTTGTTTCCTTCACTTCTGTTTCTATGAGTATAAAATTCCCTCCTACTCTCTTCCATAAGGGCTTTCTCATTCTCACATAGAAGTTGGCATATATATTTGACATTCCTCTATGTCAGTACATGAGTACTGAGAATAGTACTTTACAAGTGATTGACAGTTGTATGCCTGGAAGCAGAAGACCACCATCATGGCTTCTTGTATAATGTGGCATGTGGGTGAAAAAAAAGACCACTAGGACATAATACTACATTCCAGGTAGAGACTACCCCACTGGGAATGAGACCACCTCCCAGAATTACCCTAACAAAAGGTTACTCTGGAGAACTAGTCATTCTATGGCCTGAATTGAAAAGAAAAGGCAGTGAACTCATAAAACCCATTGTAGTTGTGTCCTATAATTAAATGGCATTTACAGGTCCTTAAGGACTATGAAGAACACACAGGCCCTGAGGAAACTTTCCACAGTAAGCCAGAATGTTACTCTGAGGGAGATGGGAAAAAGAAAATATGGTTTTCCATGCATTTTCCCTTTTTCCTAGGGAAAAGAAAAAAGAATTTATGTGGCAAGCATATTGGAGACATTGTTGAAGAACAGTTCTTCTTCACATAAAGGTTTGCTCTGTAAAGCTGCCAAGGTCAGGGCCCTGGAGGATTATCTGCCAAGTAAGTGCCAGTTGTGGAATCTATACTGTGGCAGGCGTGAAGACTCTCCCACCCGCCTATGAATCACCGCTCTTTGCTCCTTTTGTAACCAAGTTGCCACTTTTCCCACTCTCTGCCCTCCCTTCTCATTGGCGGGCTCCCTTTCGTCACATGTGAGCTGAATGTTCCCTTGTTTGCCAGGAAGCCAGGCTTGCTGAATGCTGATTTCATGGAAGTTACACAAGAGGGGCAAACAGTCCTTTTGCAAGTAATCTACATAAACAGTGACCTTCCAGGGCATAAAGTACTCAACCTGGCCCATGAGGCTTTTGTGCTATTTGAAATGAGGGGAGGGATACACAGAGCAAGATACATGTACATAGGTTTTATCCCTTAATATGTACACTGATTTGTGTATCTATGTGTGTGTGCCTTTGTTTCCATTTTTGATTACTTTGAATGACTTTGTCTTTTATGTTCCACAGCTTATCTTTTCTTTTCATAAAGGTAACATAAGAGAAGAGAAATTTCAAGCTATCCATTCCAAATCTTTATTATCTTCTCTAATGTATTCAGACCACTAAATTTGCCAGTTTTTAGGTCTGATTTGGTGGAAAGGTCTATTTCATGTCTTTTATTTTGACAGAGAAGATGAAAGGGGCTATTAAAAGAGGCATATAAGTGTTAATTGAAAGATATTCTTCTAATACACAAGAGAGTCCATCGTCTTTTGGATATTATATTACTTTCTGCTGTCCTCAAAAGTAAAAAAAATTAATATATGCCATCTCTAGCTATGAAACATTCTATACCCAGTTGATAATAAGCTGCATATTGTGACTAAGATAGCTATCAAAAAATATAATATCCATATTAGTAATGTGATCCAACAACAGCTATTTTTCTTATGGTATTATTTTTTTTCCTAATGTTTTCACTAATGAAACCAATGAAAGCTATCAAAATTAAATTTGATAGTAAGTCAGATAACTCATAATCTGTAAAGGAAAATAAAGACTTAGTATAAACCCGCCTGTTCAACTCAGCCCAGATCTAGAAACAACTAAGAGCTGTTTGGCACACTGTTAGCAATCTTGGCAGAGATTTGAAAGATTGAATAGAGATGAATTCTTAATGATTTCCTAACATTTAGGTGGGGGGTTCTTTCCAGAAGGCAATTGAGACACACGAATTACAATTACATAATGAGGGAATTGAGTGCTTTGAGTCTTCTCAGAATGGGATTATAGGAAGTCAGTTCTTAGCAGACATCATATTCTGCTACTAGATTTAGATGAAAACAATAATGAGTTCTCAATATACATTTTCATGCTGTTCAATTTATGAGATTCCAGATATTTAAATATAGTTATGCTTTCTTTGAAGGCAGGTTTTCTCAGGTCTATGATCTTGTTTCCTTAGTAATACATTTCAATTGGAAATGACATCGATATTTGATCCTAACACTATAGATCTCTAGGTGGTTGCAGTTTTTATTTTAAAGAGGCAAAACATCATGTGATATCCTTTGCCCAGTTTGTATTTTTGGAAAATTGTTTTAAAATAAGAGCCATGACAAATTGTGAATTCTACGTTGGAAATATATTTACCTGTGCAATCATGATTTTCCATAAGTCAGATTAGTCATATATTCTTCCAAAATGGAAACCCTTATCTACGAGAAGCTATTCACCACCTATACTGTGACTACTCTGAGTTTATTTGCAATACAAATATGAAATATGCACAAAATTTTGAAAAATTTATGTGAAAAAGAGTCATTTGACATCCAAAAGATGGCCCACAACACCAGCAGTACTACTGTGATTGCCAAGAAACATGGGACCTTAATAATTGAGGTGATGCAGATCAGTAGATAGAAGAAATAGATTCATACATGGGCAATCAGTTAATTTATGACAAAAGAGTTAAATGCATATGATGGAGTAAAACAAGTCTTTTTAATAAATGGTTTTGGGAAAACTGGACAGTCACATGCAAAAGAATGAATCTAGACCACTTTCTAGCACCATTCACAAAAACTAATTGAAAATGGATTAGAGACTTCGATGTAAAACCAGAAGCCCTAAAATACTTAGAAGAAGTCATAGGCAATATATTCCATGACATTGGTTTTAGAAAGATCATTGGGGACTCAATTCCTGTGACAAGTAAAACAAAACTGAGAATAAACAAATGGAACTACATCAAACTGAAAAGTTTCTGCACAGAAAAAGAAACTAGCACCAAAATCAAAATATATCCTACAGACTGGGAGAGAATATTTGCACATTATACATATAATAGGGTTTATTATCCAAAATATCTAAAGATTTCGTAAAACTTGGTAATAGAAAAACAAGCAACCCAATCAAAAATAGGCAGAAGAATTAAGTAGACATTTCTCCAAAAAAGATATATACATGGCCAACAGACACATGAAAAGATATTCCTTCACTCTTGTTACTATGGAATTTCAAATCAAAATAATTGAGATATCATCTCACATGTGTGAGAATGACTGTTATCTGAAAGATTAGAAAAACAAATGTTGGTGAAGATGTGGAGAAATAAGAATCCTTTTACACTGTTGGTGGAAGTGCAAACTTGTACAAACATTATGGAAAGTAGTATGGAGATTCCTCCAAAATTGAGAATAGAAATTCCATATGATTCCTGTCATCCCAATTCTGAGTATTTACCCCCCAAATACAAAAACACTAAGTCTCAGTGATATATGCATACCCCCCATGTTTACTGAAGTATTATTTACAGTAGCCAATAATTGGAAACTACCAGACTGCCTGTCATCAGATGAATGGATAAAGAAGATATAATAAATATATACAATGGAATACTAAACAGGCATTAAAAAGATAAAATTCAGTCATTTATGACAACATAGATGGAACTAGAGGGGATGATGTTAACTGAAGTAAGTCAGAAGGAGAAAAGTTCTGAATGACCTCACTCAAGTGTAGAAAGCAAAGGAACAGACAAAACAAAAAGCAAAACCCTCAGACATTGACAAGAGAACTGAGGTTATCAGAAGGGAAGAGGTAGGGGGTGGAAGGAAGTGGTGAAGGGGTCCAATGTTAGAGACTCTTGGCAATTTGGTGGTAGGTGTGTTGTTATTATGTATTTAAGAAATAGTGAACCTGCACATACATATGTTTGGCTGGTCAAAGTTACTCCAATAAAAATTAAAGAAAACTAAAAGAATGTTAACTAAGGTGATGAGCACACCCCCGTGGCCTAGCAGCTAAGGTGCAGGCCACATACAGCCCAGGGACCCTGGTACAAGATCTAAGATGGGGGAAGGAAAATAATAATAATAATAATTGAAGTGACGCTCATGATTATCACTTACCCAGGACCTCAAATTGGAGATGGCACTAGGGACCACACATATATCTCAAAGCATAAGTAGAATTCATTATTTGAAAATATTCCCTTTAAAATATAACGCTTGAAACTAAAAAATTATTTAAACATCAATTCATAATTTCCTACTCTCTTTAGAGATCTTTGTCTATTTCTGGTATTCTACAATTTAAAATAGAGGAATGCAAAAATTTTCCATTGATTCAGTGCCTGCATCATCAAATATTAAGTAAATTAAGTAAATTTTTCATTTTTAGTGGAAACACCTCTTATTTCCTTAGGCCTTTTATTGCCTCCAAAGTCAAATTTGCAGTCTCCTTGTGTACTCTAGGACTTGATTCTGTAATGGTCATTACATTGACTATTAATATAATATCATTAATATCATGAAAGATATTACACTAGGAAATAACTTATCTTTTCAAAAGAATGGAGTTTTGTTTGTTCATATGACTTCCTAGGCCTAAGATGGAGTCACTCCTTCTCAGAGTACCATGCTAGCAAATTGAAACTTAGATAAGATTCCATTTCCTGTAACTGCTCTACTTGTTCAGACGTTAAGTGTGTCCAGTAAGCAATCCCCAGACACCAACCCAACTCAACTCCTGGTTTCTTGAACCAAACATGTTGCCTATATAACCTGAGCCAATCAGATATTTTCTGTTTTTCTCTTCCTTTTCTTTCTACTACTAAAGTTCACTACCTACCACTCCCACCCCCATTTTGCAGTTCTCTGAGTGAGAGTGTTTGCTTCATGGAGAATCAAATTAAGCTTATTTCTAAGCTTATCATCTAAGTGATTTCTTTAATCATTTTAACAGATGAATGATTACATTTTCTTCACACAAAAATAAAAATCTTAGCCAATTACTAGTTTTTGTTCACACCTAAAAAAATGTATGTGGTGATTTTAAACTAACAAATTTCTAGACTTACATAGTTTAATCCAACTCACAACTCTGTATTATTGTGCTCATTTTACAGGTGAGGAAATGGAAACCTGGGGACAGTAAATCATTTGTCCATATTCACATAACCTGTGACAAAAGAAGGACTTTCTGACTCCAAATGGGTTCCTTTTAGTCATGTGACAACACAGCCTTCAGTGCATGAATTATGTACACCAAAGCCAGATGGTGCATATGTTCTAACTTTGCAAAACATTTCATCTGCCTAGGGAAAAGTGTGAACAAGAGAAGGACACGATTAGTCATCCTTTAATACAAAAATGTTGGATTGCTCTAAATGTGCTCTTTCCTCAGACATGCAGCAAGAAAGTTTCCAAAATATGTAGCTGAAATAAATATTCTTTAATAGAGTAACAACTCTATTAACCAAGAGAATGTAATGAGTTTAAAAGCATGTAGTGAGCTATAGAGATGTCATCAGTTTAAAAATGTCTTTCCCTGCAATTATCAAGTGCTTTAAGTATTTATTTCAATTCATACATATTAAAAGTATTTATGTCTGACCCACAAAGAGCAAAATATAATACATAAACTTCATATGATTTTGTCTACAAATGCTTCCTTTATACCCTTTTTTTCCTTTGAGGATTTCCACTAAATTGCCTTTAAAATGCATGAATTTTTCCTTTGGCCATAGAGTCATGTGTTGTAAACAAAGCCAGTGGCAATTAACACAAAGCACTAAGATAAAATTTCACTGGAATGAGTAATGAACATTTCTGATCATATTTTGAACAGATATACCTGGCTTAATATAAATTAACAGCTGGTCAGTGCATGATACAATCAAATAATTAGTTCTACCCACCAACCAACAGATTGCATCTTAGAAATGAAAAAAAAAAGGCAGTCAGACTGACTAATCAAGTTATTCATATCAGAAAAACAATTTTAGATTGTTTTATAAAGATTATAATAAATGTGCTTTTAAAGTAAATAAATGTGCCATACATTTCAATGTATGTGTTTATTGATCTAAATGAAAGAGCAAATTTCTTTTGGATTCTAAATTGGTGTCTTTAAGGGTTTCTTATTTGCTGTCTCCATGCTCCATACTATCTTCTGCCATTAGATTATGTTCTGTAATATACAAAACACATCTTTTTTACCTTTGTTTTTTATAACTATCTTTAACATAATAAGAAATTTATGTTAGGTTACTTCCTCTTATTCCAGGTACAGAGCTCCTAGAGCCCTTGGAATTTCCTGAGTGATAAGGATGAGAGGAGTATCTATTATTTATAAGCTCCTTTCAATCTTATCTAAGTTTATGCTAATGAGATGACTCCTAGCAAATGAAACATGAGCTGGGAATCACAGATTAACATGATGATTTTATTTTATTGCTTTCATTCATTCTGCCAATTCAAGTTCCATAATCCAGTATCTTACCATTTCTTCCCATAATCTTTCATAACGAGGCAAATACTTCAGTCATACTTCTTTTTTTTTAATGATCTCTCTTTCATGGTGAAAATCTGATAATTTTCCAGAGTTTCTGGCAACATTTTTTGCTGAGAATTTTGCTTCCATAGGTCCTACCTTTCTTTTCTATTTTCCTTCTTTTTGTCAACTGTTTCAAAATCCATATTACCGTTTTAATCTTCAATCTGCATTAGTTTCATCAACAAATGATCTCTCTTATTTTGTCTTCTCAGAAGGGTTTTAGCAATTAATCGCATTGTCATACTTTCAAGAGTAGATAAACTTGGACCTCGCGCATTCACTAATTCTAAACTTCTACTATAGATCAGTGCTGTAGATTGTCACTGTCCAATAATGTAATCATTAGTCACATGCGACTATTTAAATTCAAAGTTATATACAAATAAATTATAATTTTAGCCTCTTAGATATACTAGCCATATTTCAAGAACTCAAGAGTTATATGTGGTTGATGGTTACCATATTGGACAATGCAGATGTAGGCTATTTTATTCATCACAGAAAGTTCTACTAGAAAACATGACTATAGACAATGTCTCATTTGACTGAGGGACCTCACAGTGAAAGGAAAATATTTGTGAATAACAATCCACAACACCTTATCAGTTAGAACACCAAATTCAAATTATCTTCTATTTCTATGAATGACTTTGTCAATTTCATTAGTTGTGCAAGTAGGAACCTCATATGCAGCACAAACCTTGTACCTCTTATTTATAGCTATTGTAATGAAATCAGATTTCACAGTGAATGTTAATGAATTAGATGAGACCATACACAGTGCCAGTCCCCTAAAATAGTGTTGATTCATGAAGAATTTTAAACATATTAACATTTCCATTTATTTTCCTAAGTGAAGTCATGTCTCAACCATCCTATCTTTTGTAGTCATTCAAAATTAAACTTCTAAAAAGCTCCTGTAAAATGGTATTGAATGACTCTATTCATAAGGAATGACCTCTAGAAAATGTTCTATAATTGTCCTCAGTATTCAAGATGATCCATTTGATTATTTGGGGGTATTTCTAAATGTTCAAAATTAAAATAAAATAATCTCTTCAAGTTGAGTATGTGATTACATTTCACAATCCCTCACAGCACAGTAAATACTATTTGTCTTATCTTCTTGGTAGCACCAATTTCCTTTATGCATTCTTATATGATCTGGACTCTTATTGGGTTGACTTCACCATCATTTTGATATTTGATAATGATGGACTACATTTTTTGGTAGATACCTCCAACATGGCAATATGACTCTTTGTTGTTTTTGCATCCATCAAGTTTAAAATATAAGACCTTTTAATGTATATTATGCTAGCCCATCCTCCATCAATCACCCCTAAATATATCACCCCAACTATACTCATTCCAAGAAATAACTGAACAAGAGGACTACAAATGATTCATTGTTTGCTAGGACATCGGGTTCATTAACACCATCTACTAAAAAAAAAAATCACAAAGCAACTGTGTATGATAAAACTAGTCTGCTGGAAAGAGGTGCCTAACTGAATCATCTATTATTCACCTGTAACCATTTCTTTATCAGGGAAACTAACCTCTCTTTTAAGAGAGTATGTGGGAATTCCACCTGTTGCGGCAGCTTTCTGTCTATTGTCAGTCACCAAAGGCATGAACAGACAACAGGAAGATTTTGTTTCACTGATCACTGTGGTCATCACTACAGTGTCATCTGATGGTTCTACAACAGAGCTATCCATGAATCTGGTTTGTTTTCCAGGGAATACTCCTGCTTTGCTCTGACCTAAGTCCACATCACTAGACCTTGTTCCGCCTTTCTACAGCCCTTGCTTCCCCACAAATGGATATCCAGAATCCCATTCCAGTTACAGGGAGGAAACCTCCCTATAATCTACTTTTACCTAAGTATAATGTTTAAATTCTTTCAAATAGTTCTGATAATTCTGGTTCTTGTGGCAGAAGTCCTGCTTTTTTAATTTGATGACTATAGAAGTTTGGGTTCTTCTTTTGCATGTAGTTTTTAATTATGAATATAATAATGAAAATGATGAATAATAACAAGTGTGTGTTTAAGTTGTGTGTGAGAGAAACAGAGAATTTCATAAAACTTGAATTATGGAAATATCTATACACTAGGGTTTTAATAAGTTCTGTGCCAATCTGCTTGATTTTAGAGGAAGGAAGGAAGAGATGGTAGAAGATCTTTATTTATCATTCACTCTTTCATTTATTTTGGTTTTACACCCCAACACCAGATCACAAAACTGGGTCCTTGGCTTTATATGGTCTACAAGCCAGCGCCCTCATACCAGTTTTATATTAATTTCCTTTCGCTTTCTATTCTGGGTCCACTCCTGCTGTTCCCTAAGTTGCTAAATACAAAGCATTTCTATCTCTACATTTGAGTTTAATCTTGAAACATGTTCAAGTTTGTATCACATAGGAATTGAGTTTGCATTATAATTGTCTCACAGAGATATGAGCTATTCTGAAACAGAAAGAAAATAAATAAAATAGAAGAAAGGAGAAAGGGAAGGAAAGGCTATCATTTTCCTTATAGTGAGGTTTACATTTGCTGTGAAGATTATATGATTGAACTAGTTTCTTCTCTGGAAAGAAAAGATTTATTTAATCAAAGTCAATGACTTCTCTTCCACAGTAATGAAAAATCACTCCAATAGCTGCTGGATACAAGGTAGAGAAAGTAGGGGCTGTTTTTAGAAACTATAGGCTTCAGAGAGTCGGTCCTATGCCCCTAGTTCCTGCCTCCCAAGCCCTATCTCTTTCCCTGTGAGATTTAAAACTCTTCCTTGCTTCTTGACGCCCACACCTCACATTGGTATTGGCACTTTCTTATAGCTTTACTTTGATTTGATTTCTATTTTGGGGAGTGCAGGCACCTAGAATTTATCTGTCTCTCTTGAGTTGAGTTCTGTGTTTTCTTGTTTTTAAGTTTTTAAAATGCTACAGTATTATTTCTAAATAATTTCTTACTATATGATTATTTTATGAAAATTTAGCATTGATTATGGATTTATTTATAGAGTACAAAGTCTTCAGGATTCACAATGTCGATATTAAAGGAAAAGGTATATCAGTTAACAAAAAGACAAAGCATGCATGATGAATCACCATTATTATTTACAATTCAATTAAATCTTCTGTTTATTCACAGTAGAACATTTTTCTTCCATAGGGAATAAAAACATGCCCCATATCAACTATTTTAGAATTTGATGTCTCCAAGTCTCCCTTAAAGTTGATCTGGATTGCAATTATTTTCAAAGACGTTTCACCAATTAGGTGGCCATTTTGCTTTAACTGCTTTTCCACATTTTCTACTTTTTTCATTATTTCTGTTTCTATTTATCATGTTGCCTTTTTCAGTTATGAACCTTCTCCACATTCTGTTACTTCAATTTTAACAAAAAATTTCTTAAAATGTCATCTTTATCTTTACCTAAAACTCAAAGGTTTTCTTATTCCTCTCCTCCAGGCTCTTCATTATCTATACTGTTTTGAAAATTTTGAATTCTTTTTCTCCAGTGATTCCTTCTGTTCAGGCTGCAAAAAAAGTGCTTAAAATTTTTTGTCCTAAAAATAATAAGAAACAACAACTTCTATTAACCATGTCTCCTTCTTGTTCTTTTTCCGGGTGTTTCTAAAATTCTTGACAATGATCTGCCTCCGGGCTTGTACTTCCTTAACTCTGACAAACTCACCAGTACAATGGACTCTGTCTCCCCAGTACTCTCAATTTCTTTGTCAAAGGTCAACTAATGAAAATCCAGTGGTCACTCTTCAGCTGTGCTTGACCTCAGGCACAATTTGATCTTGTTGAAAATTATTTTTCCTTGTGCTTCCAACTCATAACTCTCGTCTACTGAGCCACCTGGTCTTTAGAGCTCAGACTAAACCCATTTATATTTTTTGTCTGATATATTGTTGAATGCCTATTATTTTTCTGAATTGATTTGAATCATATCTGCTCATTTTTAAAAATAATATGATAGCCTTAAATGAATGATGTCCTAATATGTATCACTATACAATTAAATGTACTTAGCTTTGTTGGATAGACTCTAGGTTTGGGGATCTTTATTTCGAAGAATGCAAAATGACTATATTATGATCTCTTCTAATATTTTAATGATGTTATCTTTTGGTTTTAGACATTAGTCAACCAGGAATTAGATTTCTTAGACAGGAAAATTAGCCAATGATTGGAAGTGCCATATTCATTGAGTGTTGAATTTCATATAAATTTAGCTTATTTATGAACTTCTCATTCCGTTCCATTGAACTATCTAATCTTGCATCAATACCAAAATTCTAAATTATTGTAGCTTTAAAATTCATTTAATAATTGAGAGGGTTTTTAATTATTCTTTTTCATCTATTCATAAGCAGGGCTTGCCTTTCCACTTATTCAAAATCTGTTTCAGACACCTCAAACTCAGATCCACAAAATGGAAATGATTATTTCACTGCCATCACCATCTAGCCTGTTCACACAGTTTTTCAGTTGAAGAAAACAAAATGTTAAAAAAAAAATGCTAGAACTGTTGAACATAAAATTGTGTACATTGCAAAGTATAAGTCCCAGTTGTGTTTTTTCTGTACCATTGGCAAACTGCAATTTTTTGTTAGAGAAAAGTATTTTAAGACAAAAAACTTATCTCTGTTTTGGCACTTATGAATGATGACACTACCAACATGTAATATCTAACTAAAAACATTCTATTGTTCTCATCTTGTTCATGTGAACAAACTAACAGAAATTACTCTTTGTGCAGACACTGATTGTCCTTCTTTGCTATCATTATTTTAAAAAGTATAGTGAGAGTCTATTATTTTCCTTAGATAGTTTATTGTGAGCTGTTGATGAAACATCTAGGTGGACTGGTAAAAATAGGCTTCTGTAGGTAGAGAAAATTTCAGGATAGAGATGTAAATTTATAATCAGTCCTGGAAGTTGTGTCAGAAAAGGCGTCTGATCAGCGGAGACTTGTAGGACTGATTCATTCAGTCCTGATTCATTCAGTAGAGTTTTTACTGAGAAGCAACAACCAAGTCATGAGCAACATTGTCCAGCTGTGTTGTATCTAAGTGAAAAGAAGTGATATGTGACACCAAGGGAATATACATGGAAATAATATGTGAATTTTGGGCTGAAATGATTAACAAAATTCATGGCCTATTTTTTATATGTCTACTTAATGGAAAAATATCTTATTATCTTTAAGAAGAGAGATCCATAAGAGAAGAAGCCTGAATCTCTGCATGAATATGGGGATTACTTCTTTACTGGGAATGCCCATATTGGATTGTAACATGAGAGCAAAATTAATTTGTTAGACTAGAACGTTTAAGTGCTTTACGTGCTATTGCAGTTATTTTTACCTTAGTCTACAAAGAAGGAATATAATCACCTAGAGATAGAGAAGTAAACCAAGAATTCTAATATTTTATAGTCAGAGAGTAGAATAAAAAGTACCTCGAAATATATAGGGTAATAGCTGGCACACAGATGAGAAAAACTAAAAAATACATAATACATGCACACATACTTATATACATGTATACAAAGGAAAAAAGTATAATTGCAGTAATATATGAGAAAGAATTTCAAGAATTTGATCAAAAGCTGATAAAGGTCAAGAAAAACTAAAGTAGTGTCCATACAGGTTACTAGTATGATAGATGTTATTAATTTTAGTAAGAGTCAATTCTGGAGGAAAGGATGAAGTATGATTTTGTTTGTAAGGGAGAAAAAATAGATTAAAAGTGATAAATGGTTCAAGAAAGGATTGCTTAATCTATTTTAAACTTGAGGGAAATGTTGCCTCCAATTAATAGCTTTAATACTGAAGGCAAAATATAATAATGAGGGAAAGGTGGCAGAAACAGAAAAGCTAGATGATAATTGATGAGATGTGAACCTAGACAGAGAATGCAATCTATATATTTGTAGAGGTGTTAGTCTTTGCTAGGAAGAGAGCAGCACATTTTCTGCATTAAGAGAAAAGAGATGGAAAACAGATTGGGTGCAACTAGAATTACATTAGGAAATAGTCCTGGGAATTTGTGGCAGCTCCAGATGGTAACTTCTATTTCCTCTTTGAAAGTTTTCTGCCAAGAGTAGAGGGTGTAAAAGTGGAAACAGACCATATATTTAACAAGAACATGACAAAAGTGAAATAGTTGTGATATATAGTGGAAAAAGAAACTGACTTGGAAAACAAGATCAGGTTCCTGGCATACTTAGGATACATTTGAGTTTGATGATGATAAACTTAGAGTGAAATTCATTGACCCTGTTTTGAATTTTCTTGCAGCACTTTAGCTATCACCTAAAGGCATAAAGAAATGAGATAATTGGGTTCATTTTGGTTTGGGATTTGGCCAAAGAAGTGAATTTGGGGTATTGGCAATAGGAAACAAAATGGTGAATTGTGGAACCTTAGAGGATAGAGGGAAGTGGAGATTAAAAAAAAAGTCTGACAGATGTGAAGAAAGTATGGGGATGAAGGAACTAGAAATCACAAAGTGCTTAACTGTGATCCTAACACAATTAGTCAAAAAAAAGAAGTTGGAAACTGATTATGATGAAAGAATGGACTATATTTTAATTTAAAAAATTATTGAAGGAATATTGCATTGTAATATTCATAAGTTCAAGGTGTACATCATTATAAATCAACAAATCAACCTTTGTATATAATAGGTTCACCAGCAACAATCTGATTTTATCCATTATATAATTGACCTCTTATACCCAATTTGTCCAGCAGCTATCTTTTTTTTCCCTTCAAGTCAGCACTTACTTGGTCTTATAGGCTAAATTTCTTTATGGCTTATTTCACTAAGCATAACTTCTTCTAGGTCCATCCATCTTTTTAGAAATGGCAGGATTTCATCTTTTATTAATAAGTGAGAAGAATTCCATTGTGCATATATATCACATCTTCTTTATCCACTAACCTGTCAGTGGGCACTTAGGTTGCTGCCAGCTCTTGGTATTAGAAAAAATGCTGTAATAAATATGGGAGTGCATCTGTCTTTTCAAATTAGTGTTTTTCAGGTAAATATTCAGAAGATGGATAATGGAGTCGTATGGCAATTTTTAGTTTCAATTTTTTGAGTAATCTCTAAGCTCCTTTCCATAATAGTTGCACCAGTTTCTAACTGAAAGTGGATACTTATTTATTTGAAGGAGAATTTTTTATTATTTTTATCTATAGAAGACTCAGCAGTGCACACAACCCAATTTGGTGGCAAGTTCTCTAGCCTTTGCCTTTTCGAGTTTGATAAGGTGGGTAAAAGATTTTGGACCCAGGATTGCATCCCAGTGATAGCAGATCAAATCATATCTGTCACTGAAGAGTGGACTATTCAAATCAGCTATTTTAAAGGAGAAGAGACTTTAGATGAAGAAAATTTCCATTGTTTACATGGATGTGTAGTAAGGTAGAATGGAACTGCAAATCATCAAAAAGAGGAAATATATTAGTTGGGGTGGAAATGGTCCCTACACTCATGGAGTCAGAAAAACACGAGGGTTATGGTGAGGAAATACAAAATATTGCTAGACTATGAAAGATAACTCACGGGCTGCCTTAGTCTAATTTTAATCATTGTAAGTATGTGGTATTTTGTTTCCCTGAGAATAGAATGTTTCTATCGGTTATTGTAGCTGTGGGATCTAACACAGAAGTGTCTTAATGAATGTTTACAAAGCATTGAATGAGCAAATAACTGAATTAAAGATTGTGCGGTAACTACTTTCCAAGATAATTTCCAATGAACTTGACTGCTACTATTAACATGTCACATGTCCCAGGGTTGGTCTAAGTGACCAACAGGCTGTGCTAGAAGTGACCATATGCAATTTCTGAGAGTAGTTTCTGTAAACAAAGCCATTCCTGGGAACCTTCACTCAGTCCAGAACTAACTTATACAAGTGAGAGTCAAATCAAAACTGGCCCAATTTTGTGAAGAACCCACGTAAGAATGTACTGACTTTAATAAGCAATCACCTCTCACCTCATCTACCAGATAGAAACTACAGGAAAGAAGATTTTCTGAGTCCTCCCAAAGGCTCCTGCAACACTAACATTTTAAATCACCCTACACTTGCCTCATTTGATCTCCAGACAGTATTCAGAGTCAAGGGCCTTGAATAAAAATCTCTTTTGTTGCTTTTGCAATCTTTATAATGTAGATGCATGTCAGACCACCTACTCAAGGGCTGTTGTGACCAACCACTAAATCGCAATTTCATGAAAGACCCTGAGCCAGAATAACCAAGTGAAACTCCTGGAGTTGAAGCCTCAGAAACTATGTGAGTTAATTATGTTAGTTGCCTTAATGTGAGCTGTTAAATTTTGAGGCAATTTGTTATGCAGCAGTAGATAGTTAATACAGATGGTACAGAAAATTTCAGAACTTTTTCTCTTTTTGTGCAGAATATTTTAGAGCTTGTTTTCTATTTACACTTCAGTCAAGTGGAAAGATTCTCTAAACTTCACCATCCTTCTAATCCTACTTTTTATTGCTTTTTTCCATGGAGAGGCATCTTTCTGGCCTGTAGGTCTGTGGAAGAATCAGAAAAAATACAATTGCTCCCTATTCTCAGGAGTTAATTTAAATTTCCTCCTATTTGTTCATAGAAAATAAATAATATTTCCTCTATTCTATATTATAATAATTTAAAGACTGATAATTTTATTGTTTCTATTATTATAACAATATATATTAGATATATGTAATATATTACCAAAATACAAATATCACAAATTCTGTGTTTAAAGACATATAATAAGACCATGTTATGGCACAATGAACCATTTCCTCATTTTGTGAGATACCAAAAGTATGAAGACTTGAAACATCAATGATTGCTCAATCCACATGCATTTCTGGATTTATTGCCATATTTGGCATGTTCATCAGTTTTTCTCAAAAGCAAAAACAAGTCCATATAATGAGTCATAATTGACAGAAGCCATAAAATGCACTTTCAACATAGAATGACTACACTAAATCTAAAATTTGTTCATCCCATTTCCAATTCTACATAATTAAAGCCTCAATAACAGAAAATCCAAAAATAAATTGGAAACTTTAGAAAAAATTAATATTAAATTCAATGAAATTTCTTCTCCAGGCAAATATTTTTTAAAACTTATTTCATTGCTTAAACAATGAAGCATCATATGATAATACCAATTATATTCAGGATAATTTAAAAGTTCTTTATCTTTTTTCAGGAAAAAGCAGTTAAATGAATGAAAATATATATTGCCTTTTATTTTTCTGACAGGCATGTGTTTCAGTGGCTATTTTAGAATATCCATCTAGAATAAAAAATGTAAGAATATCAAACTGACAGAGATAATTCATAAAGTCCCAAAAATAGTTTAACCAAAATAACTCTTCTATAAAAATATAATAACACCATCTGAGGTTTCTCACTATATCTATATAAAATATTGTGACATGTAACAGCTATATTTTTATATAATATTGTTATCTCTACATATATAATGAAAGCACATTTATGTTTCTTGTGAGTCTTATTTAAGGCTAATATATATTTAAGAAAGGCTTCTTTTATGAGATTGAGTGATTACTTCAGGATTATTAGAGCGCTATTGACAAATTTCTCCTGTTTGTTAAAGATAGGGTAGACATAGTCATTTATATTTTATATAACATAATCTAATTTATATACTTATCCAAAATTTTGATATATTTATTTAATGTAGTATTACCCTGTCATAGTAATGTGTTGTGATCTAGTTTATATCTGTACCTTTAATAATTACTGAATGACATTAAATTATTCAATTTAGATTTGACTCATAAGAGAGCTTACTTTGAAGCACAATTAACATTGTGAAGTTTGTTCTAAAATCATTTCAACACACATATAAACTTGTTCTTGTGCACACAATCTAGGCCTGCTTTGTTGTACTTTGCAACTCACCTGTACTGAATGCCAGCTTGAAAAAAACACATCAAAGAGCATAATATAAGGTTCATAATTCTTAATCCATTTGTAAGATAAAAAGAAGAGCACATTCTTGAATCTATCTAATAACGACTTTTAAAAGATATGCTAAAAGTATTATAAGAATAATGGCTGAAGAGGAGTCTCAGTAGCATACATATGTGTGTGTTTGCAATAAAGACTTCAGCATTTCCACACTCTATTTATAGAGAAAAAAATGCAACCGGTACATGCATATATATGTTTCATTTAATGTCCATCTGAGTGATATCAATCAGCATCTTTTCATTAGAACCTGATAGCTTTTGAGGGTTCAGGTAGACGTGTCTCATGTTTCTTGGTGCCTAGCTTCTCCCCCAGCTCTGTGATGCCAAGACAATGTACAAAGCAGATGATTAACAATTATTTTAATTGAGTTGTCAATATCCTTGCAAAAGTCTCAATCTGCTAGTTTTTTTTTTTAATCAGTTATAAGATTTATTTTGTGTCAACCTCGTTAGAGATATAATGCAATTGTAATTGCATTTTTGTTCTCAATCTCAAATGTGACTTTAGACATTTTTGTTCTGCCAACAAAAAATTTCATGAAGGTAGATATCAAATGAGTCAACCATTAAGTTAAGAATACTAGAGCAAACAGAAAAAAATATTGTTCATGGGTTTTAGTACTACTGGAACAGCACTTGGTGTTTAACTGTTCAGAGAGAGAGCTCCCAATCTCCAGACATCTTGTCTGAGGCACTAGATGCCAGGGTCACACATGGAAGGAACCAGTCCACTCACCACTGCCAGCAGCCTACCATCAATCAACGTTCTTTCAGGGGGCTCTGACTACTAGCATAGACCCTTCCTTCCTTCCGTTCTTGGTGCTCCCCATTGCAAAATATAATCCTATTTTTTTTTAATTGTTTTACTGAAAATTACTAAGAAAAATTGACAAAGTTTAACAACTTAAAGGCCAATTTAAAAGTTCTCATAATTCAACAGAGTACACATTCCCAGCTAGTCATACAGTAACTGTATCTAATTCTTTAAGAGTTACCTGGCCCATAGATGCTGACTTACCTGCATAAAAGGCAAGTTCTAATCTCTGTTTTCATTCCTTCAGAGGGAAGCTGCTCCAAACTTCCATTATCATTCGTGTCTCTACTTCTGACTGGTTACCAACCCCTGCTGGTGGAGATAACCAAAACAAAGCAGTTGTTCTGCAGTCTCAGGGGAAATTTTACATGTCTCCCATTGTGTAGGTATAGCAATTTATCTCTTCTCTACCCAGAAGCCTTCTTAAAGGCATCTCTTCCAGTAAATTGTTTAAGAGTGAGCACTCTTTAGTTCAGAATCTTATTTCTAGTCATTTCTAGGAGAAAAATATTGAGAACTTTATGCATTCAGACTTAAACTGCAATATTATTTATAATAGTAAAAATTGGAAAGGATATAAAATATCTATTTCTCATTTAGTCATTCAATAGAATAGCATGCAAACATTATAATTATGAAGATTGAATAGTCATGTATGAAAATCTGATGCCACTGATGGCAAGAAATCTACCATTAAAATGAGGAACGTCCCCAGTGGCTGAAACATCAGAATTGATGCAGGGAGAGCATAGCTTAGAATCTTAAGGGCAGAATGCAAATATTTGAGTAGTAAACTAACTAGCAAAACCTGAAAGAGACCCCTGTCAGGGAATCTCATCTTAATAAACTGCCTCTAGGACACACCCCTAGATTATCCTGTGGTTTTCACTCCAGGTAACCTGACCACGCCCAAAATCCCTAACCCTCATGTATATACTGAATCCATTTTGCCTGAGTGAGAGACAGGTAACCCAGGTCACTCACACGCACATCTGTATTCTCTCCATGTAACCTTTCCAACCCCACAGGACACCTTGACTATTTATTTCTGCTTCTAATAAACTGCTGTGTATTCCTGGCCAATGACTCTCTCCATGAATTCTTTCTGGACGAACCCAGTATCTCACCAATGAGTCTCAGCTCCCTCCTCTCTGCATCAAGAATTATAGTATTTTTGTTTCTATTTGCACAGTAAAAAGGGAACCACATGGCTGACCACGCTCACTTTCAAAAAGATCTCCCTCAGGTCTTCTGATATGTGGAACTCTAGCCTTAAGTGAGTCTGAGAAACAGCCTTTCAATTTTCTAGCCTATTCATGCTAGGAGGGGTTAGAATACATATTTGCCAAGAGAGGTAATCTACAGGATATGTTACTACTATTAGGAAATCAATAGTTGATTTTATCCAACATAATTTTAACATGCGGGTAGGGAGGAGCACAAAAATCAATGAACATATTTAGGAAGTATAATTTCAAAAAAATCACAGTTCATGAGAAAATATCTATTATTGTTTTAATAAGAGAATTCTAAATAATAGAATGCTGCTGATTAATATATATCTAAAGTCTTATCAAGTTAATGAAATCATAAATGATAATATTGACAGCCTGATATTATAGGAAGAAGACTCACAAGGAGGGTAACAGGTTTGTTTTTTAGGCCTGACTTTCTTACTATCTAAACAGATTATTTGATAACAGTCCTTTAAGCAAATAATTAAATGAGCTCTCCAAGTAATCTTATTTTCATTGAAATTCAGAAAAGATTTCTAAGTTTCTGTCATATCCTAAAAAGTGTGAAACTTCATTATTATTATGATGATGATGACCTAGGCTATTGATGTTTCATGTTAATTTTAGATTTTCAGTCTTACTTTTGGGAAAAGGAAATCCCCCTCATGCCTTATATCTCATATCTATATGCTTGTGTTGCTAACATTTTACGACAATAATAACACTTGGAAATTAGACTGAATAGATTTTAGAATGTTTTGTATGATTGTCATTTTTCCCACCCCAAATTATTTATGTTGTGCTAGAATGTCTAGGTGTCACATAATTGCTGTCTGCTGATGGAACATTTATTTTTCTTCCTTGAATAAAGAAAAGAGCTACTATTTTTTGAGCATATACCATGTCAACTACCTCATTAGCAGGCATTCCTGCAATGCAGTTAAATCCATCCTTCAGCCTTAGAAAACATCAATCATACCAGTTAGATTTTCATAGTATTTGAAAATTTACAAAGGACATTCACAAGCTTTATCTCATTTAATCTTCATAAGAATCCTATAGGATAAATAATACTATCCTTGTTTTACCAAGGTGGCAACTTAGATTTAGATAAGTTATCTGCCTAAGCACACAAACACAAGACAGACCTGAGGGCAGATGGGGTCTTTATGTTTCAAAACCCACGTCATGTTTTAGCTATAACATCTTGGCTAAGGCACTTGAAGAAAAATCTTCCTTGACTGACACCACTCTGCTGGAGTTCATTCTTCTTTTTTGCTCCAGGCAAGATGGAGGGATTCCAGGCTATGCTGTCATTCTGCAACCCTCCTGACTGGCTGCCTGCACAATGGAGTCATCATCACCTCCAACGAAGACTGAAGCTTCACCTTGCTACATAAGCACCCTACTATGAATGCTCAATTTACGGCAGTCCACAATTTTCTTTATTTTCTTTTATTATGATTGAATTAACAGCAGAAACAACAACTCTAACCTATACAAATGTTTGTAAAAAATGTTATGGTAAACTATTGTTACCAGCATGTGCCAGACATGTAGGATGGGAAAAGCTCTTTTCCACCAACATCACATGGCAACACGGCAGTAAGTTTGTAAGACCCAAAGTGATAATGAAAATTAGCTCAAGGAACTAAGCACAGAAGCAATGAAATTGCCTTTTGGGTATTCTTACCATAGACGAAAATTTAGCAATGCCATACTGACAGAAAAAAAAAAAAAATGGGAGACTTGAAAAATAAGAAACTTGGTGCGCAGAAATAGAACATAAGTCTATTTGCCATCATAGTGAAAAATAAAATATTTAAATGTACTTCAGAGTAATAGAACAATGTAAGAGAAAAGAATAGGAATGAAAATTATTTCGAGACATAGATGCAGTCCCTAGATAAATTCTTTCAATGGAGTAAGAGAGCTTTGAAAAGGTAAGTGGTGTTATGAAGTTGGAATCATTCCTTACGACATGTAATTCCTAAGAATTCATGTATGTGAATATGTGTGTTCAATGCATTAGAATAAGTATTAAAGTTCTGTTTAAGCCATTAAATATGTTTAAAAGGTAAGAAAAGAAAAATAAAATGACTCAAAAACAATCTGTGATCTATTTGATTTGATTAATAGTTTTATATGAGGATTTTTCCTACAAGTCCTAATTCGATATTTTTATTCTTTATCACATAGAACCAATGAAATATCCCTAATTGCATCTTCATTCAGGAAGACACATGCATTTTGACACTGAATAATTAGCATTTGAAGGTCTGCTTACCTTTATGAAAGCACAAAAACAAAAATCTAAATATACTGCTTCTCCCTATAACTTCATATATGAGGGAAGAAGGAATCTTTGGCTTCAGCTAAGGCCTAAAGTCAAAAATTAAATGGTGCATTTTAAATAGAGTCAACTCAAAACAAAACTTGATAGGTAACCCTTCACACAATATTTTCTAAGAGACTGTAGAATTAGCTCTGGAATTACCCATCGGGGAAAAATGGAGTACATTCATTTCTCTAAAGAGTGCAGTGTTCGTGTTTAGAGGGTTTTCTCTCTTTGTACCATGCCTCTTTTTACTTCCAAAGCCAGATGATTAGGATGAGGATGATTCTAAGTGATTCATTTATAAAGATGTGTGCAGGTGTGCCCTTGAGACTCAGGAGGCTGAAATGCTGGTATGTGGATCACAAACAACATAAAGGCCATGATTTGAAACTCAGGGGTGCAGCAAAAAAAAACCCAAAACGAACTACATAAAGATATTTATTCCTCTTCCTTCCTTAAATGCTTATTTCTCCTCTCCCTCCCTTCCTTCCTTTCTTAAAAAGAATGTGGGGCATACCCTTTTTAAAGATATTCAAAATGGTGGATTGGACATATAAATTTATCCCTACTCCTTACAGAAGCTCTACTTAGCTTCTAGTTAATAAGATTTCTTTTAAGGAATAATACCATAAAGTGGAAAATAATCGAAAAAACAGGCAAATGGAGAAAAGTCAGAATTTGAAGATTAATTGATCAACCAGTCCGGAGAGACCAGAATCCTAAACTGACAGTAATGGAAGTAAATGAGCGGCGCCCCCTAGTGGAGAAGCAGTTAGGCCTCTCGCCTTCAAAGGAGCAAGTCACATACCCCTGGGTTTGAGTCCCAGGCCTGGTGCGGAGAACAACCCGTGTGAACAACTAAATAAAAATAAAATAAAGATGCCTCTTCTCTCTCTGCCTGCCTACCTGCCCACTCGCCTTCATTCCTTCCTGCACCTTTTCTTTAAAAAAAAAAAAAAAAATAGTCAATGAGTCATTGAAAAAGCCCATTTGCTCTGTTGATCACTGAAAAGACGCCAGTAGTTGGAAACCCCAGGTGCTTATGAGAGTAAAAGAAAAGATGGTTTTAAAAACAGAAGACTAACTGAAGGCGTTTAGGAAAAAATGAGAATTATGGTCTCTCACTTCACATTACATTCTGTCTTTCCAGTTCTGGTAGTGACTTGAGGTTTTAGTCTCCGGAGAGGGTAAAATAGAAAAATGCATCTTTCATGAAACAAGAACAGGAGACTATGTTGACAGGACACATAGGGACTGAAAAGAGCTCTTGAAAATTAAAAATATGGAAAGAGTATCTATAAACTCAATTGACATGTTGGAAGAGAAATAAGGGGAAAATAATCCCAAGAAACAAAGGAAAAAAAAAAAAAAAGTAGAAGAGACAATTAAAATTAGAGGCTATCTTAGTGTGTTTGAACTGCTACAACAAATAATGGCATAGGCTGGGTAGCTTATAAACAGCTGAAATTTGTTTCCCCCCAATTTGGAAGCTGGAGAGTTCAAGATGAGTCTGCCAACAGATTCGGTGTCTACTAAGGACTTACTTCCTGACTCATGGATGGTCTTCTTGCTGTAACTTCATACGGGAGAAGGGATCTTTGGTTTCTCCAGTCCCTTAGAAAGGCATTGATCCTATCTCTCAACACTCTACTCTCATAACCTAATCACCTCCCAAATACTCTACCTCCAAATATCATCACATTGGGAATCAAATTTCAACATAGGAATTTTGATGGGGGCACAAATATTCATTCTATGCCAGAGAATCCATGTAGGAGGGCAAATATTCAAATAATGAGAATGGAGAAAGAAAACGGAATGGATGAGATCAACAAAGAAATACATCAAAATATTTTACAGACAAAAAATTGAAATTTACAAATTATAAGGCCTAACTTCATGATAAAACAATGCATTCAGCCTAGGTCTACACAAAAGAAGATGCATTATTTTCCAATTCCAAAACCCAAGGAAAATCAAAAGGGCTTTTATCTGGGGACCGACAGGGAGAAGGGGGCCAGGATGAAGCGAATAGGTCAAGAATATAAATGACTTTAGAAGTCATAGAAGCATCACTGACAATCAGGAGAAAATGACTTCAGAAATCTCAGCAAAAATATCTTCAATCTGTAAATCAACTCGCAGTCAAAATCAATTCTAGATAAGGATAGGGATTATTTCTTTCAATATTCTTTTTTTTAATTTATAAGAAAGGCGCAAGCAGGAATGAAGATGAGAAGGCAGTCTGGCAGGTAGAGAGAGGAGGAAGAAACACTATTTTATTTAGTTGTTCATCTTGGTTGTTCCCTCAGCCCCAGGATGCGAACCCTAGTCCTTGGAATGTATGTGGACTGTGCACGTCAGAGGCGGTGAACCTAACTACTACTCTACCAGGGCATTTCTAGGGATAACTGTTGATAGACGAAGTCTTCAAATTTCTATTTCTTTGCACACTTTTTCAGTAGTGGACACTAGAAATCAATCGGGCACAAAGTAGAAGTGAAAAAAAAAATCTCCAGGATGATGATGAAAAAAGATTCCAGGAGGAATAGTTTGCAGGGAACTGAAAGCAATAGTCCAGAGTGAAGCAGATCAGAAGCGTATGGAGGTGTTTCCTGCAAAAATACTAAAATAGTATCTGAAAGCATTGATTTATATCAGTTTGTGAAAATGTAGGGTAGAATTACAAAATGTACATGGAAGAAAGGGAGGCAGGGAGGCAGGGAGGAAGAAAGGAAAGAAAGAAGGAAGACCTTAATTCCGTGCATGATGAGGAGTTACATAGAAAAAAAAAAATACTAAAGAACATTTACATGGTCATAAAAATAAATCCTTAGTGCTTACCAAAGTAAAATGATCGAATAATGCTTCAAGCGGGGGAGGAGGAGGAGAGTTCAGGTTTGTAGACAAGGATGTAAGTAAAACGTGGTTAAGTTTTCCATTTGAGCAAGTCAATTGATACAGTAAGATCTAAAAGCAGTACTAACAAAATGTCATGTGGAAGCCTGGAACCGACTACGAAAGGCATAGTTAAATCAATTAAAGTTGGTCGGAAAGCAGGAAATGGTGGAGAACATAGATGGCAAGAGGCCACTGTAATTTTATAAAGAGCTTTGTAAAGCATTTAGAGCGAAACAGGAATATTTTAGAAAAACAAACAGAAATAAAAATTGAACAGCATGTGAAGGTAAAGTGACAGTTTGCTTCCTGCTTAGACACCTGCCTGGGCTATAGAACTGTTAGCGCCCACCTTTGCCCACATGAACGGGGAAAAGTAAGGACTGAAAGAAGAAGAGACAGTCAAACAGAGTAGACAGCAGCACTGGCCTCGAAAAGATACCAGGGTTACTTAGTCTTTTCATTTCTACCTGTCATAACAAATTGTCACACATTACTGGCTAAAAACAAAATTGCAGTTGTAACTTAGTGTTTTATAGGATCAGAAGTCTAATATAGGTCTCACTGGGCTAATGTCAGTAGGGTACCCTTCCTTCCTGGAGGCTTGATGAAAAAATCCATTTCTTTGCCTTTTTGAACCTCCAGAGGTCACCTGCACTCCTCAATCCTCAGCCCTCTTCTTACATTTCAAAGCTAGCAAAAGCTGTCTGACTCTTCTGCTTCAGTCTCAGGGCCCAGTGTTACATTGGATAATGTCTCATTTAAAATCAGAGGATCATCAAACTTATATTTATCTGCACTCATAATCTCCCTTGTCATGCAACGAGACATATAGATTCCAAGGATTAGGATGAGGAAGGAATGTAATAGACAACTCAGAAGTTACCTGGGTTTCAGCTGTCTTGCCAGGACTTTACCTGAGAGATTCCCACTGGAAATCTATAGGTAATCTTCAAGAGTGGGAATCCTGTAGCAAAAATACACCACCACCAAGCTACTTGAGTCTGTTTATCCAGGAAAAAGAAAGGCCTTGAATCCATACAATACTCACTTTGCAGAACTTTTTTAGAAGCATTTTGATTTATTTTTATTTTGCTTTACACATTGGTTGTTCACCCCAGACACAGGAAATGAACCTGGGTCCCTGGGACATTCGTGGACTGTGCTCCTTCACTGGTGTCTGACCAAACTGCTGCTCTACCAGGATGTGTTGTAGAGTTTTAATAAGAAAAGATGCCTGAAAAATTTAGACTCTGCTCAAGATGCAATAAGAGATGGGAAAAGTAATTTGCAACCTGGGAAAAATAGTTTACAGTCTAATAATTATTGAGGATGGCTAATGAAAGAACAATCTCATATTATTACCTCTCTGAGTCTATAGTCTCCAATAATATGCTGCAAGAAGTATATGAAAATCTGGAAAGCAGTTCAATCTGTATGTAACATTGATTACATTAACTGGGAGTGTGATGAGGAGGAGCATGAGGTCTCCCGGTGAACTGATGGACCATGTTCTTTCCTTAGGCTCTTATTTCCCCCAATGGTTCTTTTCAAATCTATTTTCCCACTGCAGAATGAAGGAAATTTGGCTCAAGTTAAAAGTGCTAAAACCATTTTTCATTCTCTGGCAGTGATAGAATGACTGGTGCCATTACAAATACAAATAATGAGTTGATGCCCTCACAATCTTACAGTATATGAATGTAATAAGCACTTTTTTCTTTTCAAAAATGAGAAAAGCAGGAACAAATCAGAGAAGTGATTTGCTTTTGTAATAAAACTATTTGCTTTGCTGTCATATTGAGTCTCTTGACTATTATTCATCCTCCCTCTGCAACCTCCTACAGAGGCTTCTGGAATGGAGCTGCATCTCAAAGATTGATGGACGGTATGGATTAACATTTTGTGTTGCTGTGTCAAATCCAACCTTGGAGATTTACATACTTTTCTTTGAAAGACTTTGCAATAATTTTTAGAATTCAGAATCTAAGATAAGAAAAATCATTATCAAAGCATTATGAAATCATCAAACTATACTCTGATTTTTTTTTCATTGTATTACATTTTTTTTCAGCTTATTCTCTCTCTACTTCATGTAGAAGACATATCTATTATTTACCCATATTAGTTTCTCCTTTCCTTCTAGAAGGAAACCACACATTGGAAAGTTAATAAGCCAAATAGGTCAATAGGTCAAAAGTGAAGTGATATATGTAATATCTAAGTAAATATATTGGAGGTATTATTGCAAAACACCAGAATTCCCCCTGAAATTGTGAAAACACAAGTTGAAAGGAGAGGTGAAAAGTTCAAAGAAGGTTGTGTTATTAAAAACAAAGCAAAACAAAACAAAAACCCGCACATTTAATAATGGTACCTTGGGAAGCCACTTGATTGAACCTTAAACAGACTTCATATTTTGTCTGGTCCAGCCAAAGATATTTTCATTTTCTTTGTTGCTCCAGCGCAAGCTAGCCTTACCTGACTGTCTAATCATTTTGAATCACCTACTTCTCCATTTTGACATTTTTGTATTTCAATTTGCTCTCATCCTTAGGAACTCTTCATGTTATTAAATATGCTTGACCGGCTTTCAAAGTCTGATTTGTCAAGTATCCTTATATATAAAATGCATAAATATAAATGTCACGAAGAACCAGTTTCCCTGGAAAAGAAAGCTAGCAGGAAGCTTGGTAGATCAATTTGAACCACACTGTTTCCTAGGTGATACCATAAGTCTTCTGCACCTGCTGCATGAGAATCATATCTTCCTATGGCCCATTCAGGTGAAGGTGTGATTACAGGAAGATCAAACACACTGGAATCAGAGAAACTCAGTCTTGAGTTTCAATTCCCCACCATAGGTTTCTTGATTCTAAGTAACACTAAATATTTTCAGCCTTAGGAACCTCATGCAAAATGGAGAGACTATTTTATTTGGGGGTTTGGGAGAGTTTAAAGAGAATGGATACAAAAAAAAAAAAAGTGTGGCATAGAGTTGAGAGTCAGCAAAGGATAAATATTAATAGTATTATATGCCATTTCCCTGATAAATTTTGAAAAAGATTCAGGTGCCAGAGGCTTCAAAAAATAAAATAAGGTCTTATTCGTGCCCCTTTTTCTTCTCCTTGATGTCTTCATGTCTCTTTCTACTCAATTCTCCTATATTGATTTCTCAAATCCTCTCAGGGTCTAGTAGTAAAATATAATTACTTTGGTAACAAGAGATAAACACAAGCCAGTATGCTCCTCGGGCTGGTAGTATCGGCTGGACAGCTACTCTTCATTGATAAATTAGTTCTTATATTTAAACATTTATTAAGCACTGACTATATGCCAAGCACATTAATTAAGAAGTAATGATAGAAAAAGGATGAACTTTAAGAGTGAGTTGTAAGACTTGGTGATTCATTAGGTGGGGGTGGAGAGGAAGAAGAGACCAAGGTTTTATGGATTATAGGAAGAACCAGTTTGGGAAGAATGATGAGTTTTTAGCTTTGGGTGCACTGCACTTGAAACACTATTAGAATGTGATGTTTCATCTTTTAAAGATCACTAATAATGGAATAAAGAAGGCAGAAGAAGGTTAGTGATTTAAAGAGAAATGGGGAAGCAGATGTAATTACAGTGTATTCTTAGAAGAAAATTATGAAAGAAGAGATACCTAGTACAATAATTAGAATGAGATAGGCTATCAAAAGAATTTTTATATAAACATATTTTAACAGCTTGGTAAGAAGAATAAATTATGAGGAAGAGATTCAAAGATATAGTTGATCATTGATTCTAGAAGAGTCAGGGAGTGTTTGGTTTGGTTTGGTTTGGTTTTCTCTTAAGGAAAGGTACAGACAGGAATGAAGGCAAGTAGGCAGGCAGACAGGCAGGAAGAGAGAGAAGGAAGAAGAATTTTATTTTATTCTATTTAGTTGTTCACACTGGTTGTTTTCCCCCCAGACCAGGGACTTGAACCCAGGGGCATATGACCTACACCACTTTGACGGTGATTGACTTAACTGCTACTCCACCAGGCGTGCCGAGTCAGGGAGTTTTAACAAGCTTGAAAGAAAGAGCATTTAGCAAAAGAAGGTAAATCTTATTTTCTGGGATTGGAGGAAAACAGAAGTTCTTTCTACAAGGAAAGAGAAGAGATTTGTTATAGATTCCTGAAAATCAAATGGATGGCACTTACGGAGAGAATTTTTGTTAAAAGTTAAGGTGAATGTAATGGTTTTCATGTTGTCAAATGAATCATCCAAAGTAGTTCCATGTTATTTTTGACAGGAGACAGGAGATATATAAAACAGCTAAATGATAATTCATCAAAATGTTTATTCATTTGAAATCGAGCTCATTCCAATGAGCCAATGCTGATTCTCTAATTTTCAGAACTGTTTTATGCATTTGCTTTCTACTGTAATTCTATTTTGGACTTGTTTTTCAAAGGCAGAGAGCAGGAAAATACTGATTTTAAATTAAATTCATAGAACGACTAAATCTCATACTTGCCTCTGATAGAAAATAGAAAAAGGTGTTATCACTTTTAAATAGCTAGAAAATGAAAGCAGCAATGTACCTAAATTTGGGAATGTGGACCTTTGTAATGCAACACAAATTTGAGGATACAGTCCTTTGAGATATTTAAATAGTGGAGTTCAGATAATGGTCACCGGAGAAAAGGAGAAATACAACTCTTCTCTTATGTTTCATAAGTGAGATGATGATGGAGTTGGGAGAAGAAAACAAATGTGTAATGCTGAAATAAGAGTCATTACTTCAGAGCAGCACAATATAGAAGAGGAATTGCCTCTCCCATTCTAAAGAATATGACTCTATCAGTATAACTAACAATTATCCTAATACAACCAACAATTAACAATATAGCACAGTTGACTTATAGGAGCCCTTCAAATAAAAACTCCCACAATAGTTTAGAGAATTATTCTTTTTGGATAATATTTTTAAATCTTTAGAAATAATCATTCATGCTGGTCCCTGTTTACTGGTATTCCATAGTAATTTTAGGATTGCTCTGCATTGAGTATGAACTGAAGAATAGAAAGATACTCTGTAAGAAGGCAAGTGTAACATTCTTCCCAAGAGGAACATAACCAGAAACAAGGCGAATGGGGGCGGGAGGGAAGGGAGTTGACAACATGAAATGGATTGTTCTTATATAATATGCAATGTTTCCTAATTCCTTTTCTGTGTGCCCATAGTTATATTTTTAATAAAATACTCTGGAATCGACACAGGTTTCTTTGATGACTTCAAGAAGCCACCAAATAACAACCTGAAGGGGAGTTGATGAAACTGTTTAGATTGGACAGAATAATTTGTCAAGAAGGTATTTTTATTTTTATAGCTGTCTATAGAACAAGAAGAGAGAATGGAAAAGATAAAATGTTAACAGCTGGAGAATTTGGATAAAGAATATACAGAAATTCTTTGTATTATTTCTGCAAGTTTTCAGTAAGTCTGAAATTATTTCAAATTTAAAAGAAAAATAGAAAGAACCTGATTTCAAAATGGGCAACCGGGCACCTCGCTTAAAGGAGATATACAGAGGACAAGTAAACATATTGAAAGATGCCCAACATCCCCTGTCATTAGGGAAATGCAAATTATAACAACAATGAGATACCACTGCAAGTTTATTAGAAATGACCAAAATATACATCATCGACAACACCAAATGCTGACAGGATGTGGACCAACAGGGGCACTCAATCAATGCTGGTGCAAATGTAAAATGGTACTCACTTTGGGAGAGTTTGGCAGTTTTTTACAAAACTCAACAAGTTCTTGCCATATGAAAAGACATGGAGGAAAATTACATGCATACTACTAGATGAAATAAGTCAGTATGAAAAGGTTCCATGCTATATGATTCCAACTACATGACCTTCTAGAAAAGGCAAAGCAACGGAAACAGTAAAAAGATCAGTGATTCCCAGGGCAGAGGGGAGATGGGGGATCAATAAGAGAGCAGAGAAGAATTTTAGGAACTTAGGCAATTATTCTATATGTTATTATACTTCTGTCAAAACCTATAGAATGTACAATACTGCTGCATCCAGATGACCTAATAGATAAGGCCACCGAGCATAGTCCACATATATCCCAAGGACCCAGATTTAAGACCTGGGCTGTGGGGACAGGCAAGATGAACAACTAAATAAAATAAATAAATGCTTCCTCCTGCTCATCCTGCCTGTCTGCCTGCCTGCCTACCGGCCTTCATCCCAGCTGCACCTTAAAAAAAAAAGAAAAATGTACAATGCTAAGAGTGAACTCTAAGATAAACTACAGCTTTGGGGAGATAATGATGTGCTGATGTAGGTTCATTAATTGTAACAAAGGTACCACTCCAGTTGAGGATGTTAAATAGAAGTGTGTTTATTCTTGGGGGCAGAGAGTATATGGAAATTCTTTCCACTTGCCACTTACTTTTGCTGTGAACCTAAAAACTCTCAAAACAAATAAAATAAAAATAAAAATCACTTAAAATGGGTTAGGTCATCAAAAAGTTTAGTTCAGCTAAAGAAAGACTTAAACTGTTTTTTAATACCCTTAATTTGGGGCACATACAATAAATGGACTTTTTCATTAGAAATAATGGAAAATTTAAAACCAAGATAGCAGTATAACAAAACAAATATTTAAGAAAACACCTAAAATCTATGTGGCAACCATTTGTCTTCTTTTGAGGAGACTGCTTAACTAGATTTAACTAGATTTGGGGTTTTTTGTTTGTTTTGAGAAAGAAAGCAGTCAGGAATAAAGGCAAGTCAGCAGGCAGGCAGGCAGGAAGACAGAGGAGGAATAAGATTTTTTATTTAGTTGTTTCATTCTGGTTGCTCCCTCTAGCCTGGGTCATGAAACCAGGTCCTTGGATTTTGTGTGGACTAAACCAGAAACAATGATTTCACCTAAGTCACAAGAATACAGCTTACATAGATATTTAAGCCCTATTCATCCACAAATAATTTTCAAAGCTTATGGTTATTTTTTCTAACCACTGATTTAAATTGAAAATATATAAGTGAAAAATATTTTTTTTACTAATGCACAAAGAATTATCCTACATCTCACTCTATATTCAATATTCCTGACATGGAAAAATAATTCCTATCTTTTTGTGTTCCTTAATGCAATTCACTCACTGGATTATATACTTTGTAGATAATAGGTTTCGATTATTTTATAGCCAACCATGACAAGCGACTAAAAAGGTTAAGCATGTAATGGGCTAATGCTTTCTCTCAAACATAATTATGCCTCCTTGAGATGAACACAGTACCACATCACACTCACCATGAACCAATCAATGAGTTTCCTCCTACCTGTTTTATGCCTGATTTTTGGAGAAAGTAATAACTAGCTATCTAGATAAACTCCTAAGGTTCATTAGCAACAGATGATAAGCTCAGAAAGGTAGAAGTGAATTGCTTTGTAGGTAGAAAGTTTACTAGTGGGAGAAATCTAAGCAAGTTTTGGTTGTGCTGCAGAAAGCAAAATTATTCTTCAACCATTTTAGAACACATGGAATGAGTATTAAGTAGATACCATTGTGTCAATCATATTTGTGAATATTTGTAAGGGGCAAAATACCAGATAAATCTATTCTTACAATCTGAATTACATGGTTTCAAGTAAAAAGAGATCTGATGCTAATGAACATCTTACAGTTATAGAAAGAACACACTTCTAAAGAAATTACAATTACTCTACTTTCTCAAACTGGAAGTATTTTATTGATCCAACCTAATGACTTATACTCAAATGTAATTTTCAGTGACTATGGATAAAAATGAGCAATAATGTATGGGAGCCAAACCAAAACCACCTATTACTATTCCAATATAAGAAACACAGATAATTTACTTCCCATTTAATTTATTCAGTGACTATACAATAAATACTCTGTAGTCTCCTCATACGCCATTGAATTTAAGAGCCAAACAGGTTCTGTAGGAAAAAAACACCCTCCTTCTCCCATCTGCTTCCATATTTTTTTTCATGTTCAGGAAACTTCAGCAATAATTTTCAGAGTAGGAAATTTATGGAAAACCATGGACAACCACAAAAGACTAGCTCTGCTCTCAAATAATTATCAGGTACACTGAAGTGAAATGATCAGATCTAGCAAGTAAGAATCAGGACCTTGAGTTAAATTTGAATTTCAGGTAATCAATGAAAAGAGTTTAATATAGATAGGTCTTAAGTATTTCATGGTTGTGAACAAAAACTATTTTGTACTAATATAGTCATTACACAAAAATTATTCATTAAATTTAGTGGATAATAGTGCACTAAAATTATTCATTGTTACTACACAACCCTTAAAAGAGATGAAATCCTGTCATTTGAATCAACATGGATGGGGATTATAATAAGTAAAATAAGTCAAAAGAAGAAACCAGATGATCTCATATATAGGTGGAATGTGAAAAGGCAAAACAAAGTAACAGACACAACAAAACCAACCCTTGGACACTTGCAATAGAACCGAGGTATGGGATGGAGGGGCTGGTAGGTGAGTGGTGGCGGAGTCCAATGGACAATCGTGAAGAACACTTGGTATTTGGAGGAGGATAGGGTGTGTTTTCATATATCTGAGGAATAGGGAAACAGCACATATGGGGAAATATCCATATGAGTTTATTTTAATTTGCAAAATAAATTTATTGTAATAAAATTCTGAAAAAAAATTGAATGAAATTAAATTTTAACTGGGCATCTTGTTTTTTATCTGGCAATTCTCAGCAAAGATGTTATATAGCAACAATTTTTCTCTTCTATTAGACTGTGAGTTCCTTTATGGCAGAAGTGTATTTCATATTTGGAATGGTCAGCCCCCCAAAGCAATGCATGGTACATAGTGGGCACACAATAGAAATGTGTTGAATGAAAAGAAGAATTTTTTCTTTATCATTTTATTTTTTTATTTTTTGAAGAGGAAGGGAGAGGAGGGAGACTCATTTTTAGGAAGAAGGGGAAGAGAAAACACATATTTATTTGCATTATTATTTTTGGTTGTTCCACTGGCTCTGGGTCACAAACCCCAGTCCTTGGGGTTTGCATAGTCCATATTCCAGTCACCAGCCTAGTACCCGAGCGACCAGGGTACAGTAATAATACATTTTAAATAATTTGATAGGAGACAGACAGAGAGAGAGAGAGAGAGAGAGAGAGAGAGAGAGACAGACAGACAGACAGACAGAGAGAGACAGACAGACAGACAGACAGACAGAGAGAGACAGACAGACAGACAGACAGACAGAGACAGAGACAGAGAGAGAGACTGAATAAAGGCGTGTGATTTTATAAGCATATAACTTTTAACTCACAGTGCCAAATGCATATTGATCAGGCAACATGTCTCAAAAATGACAATGAATCCTATTATTGTGAATGTGAGATACAGCATATTTTGATGCTCTAGCCTTTCTGATACCTTCTCTTCTCTCACACCTGGGCTATTACAATGACCTGTTTTCCAAGAACCTGAGCCTTCCAAGTCTCCCACTCTATCACCCACCCCAGAAAGATCAAATCCAAGTTGATTGGTTCTCCAACTCAGTTTTCTATTTCTGTCATTCAGTCACATAAAATTGGCTGCCACCCTGCTCCCAGTACAACGCTCAATAGCCATTTGATGACTTCCTCAAGGTGGCTTTTATGCTTTTCCAAGCAAATGGCAATACTCATAACTAAGAAAACCAAATTTCCAGAGATTTACAGGATGCACCTGCCCTTTTTTTCATAAGGCATTGCCTTCATTTCATGATCCAGCTCAAAAGATTGACTAGTGATATGACATCTGGCCAAGTAACAAGGGACTTCGGATTTTTACTGTCTTTTTATTTTATTTTTTTAATTCTGACAGGCTAGTGCGTTAGCCTTCATAAACGGAAACTCTTGGAAGATCATACATTCCCCTCAGCAAATCTGCCTCTTCTAAATGGTTGAAATTCTTGGAAGTTTCTTTTGTAGTTTACTCTAACTTAGCATTTCAGATGCAAACTCCTCAGGAGGAAACTAATATTTCCCATAGTCTGACCCCACTCATTCTACTCAGATGTAATTCAAGCTGTTCTTATAGCATACGACATCTGTTTCTTTCATTCTTCCCAACACCATTCTTTTTTCCTGCCTAGTACTTCTAGATTAATTACACCTCTCCAGGAAACCTTCCCTTCCTGCTCCAGTCCACATTAAACACATTCTCTGACCTCTTAGTGCGCTTCTACTTTATATACACACTTCTTGCTATGCTAGCAAAAATTGTCTTCCTAAGTGGGAACTCTCATGAGCAATCAATCCCCATTATAATTTTTGAAAAGTTGCAGTATTTCCGTTTCTAGTAATGGGAAGAATAGAAGCCAGGGTCAATTTCTAAGTGTATGTATTCCTGAATAAACATTCTAGATTCAAAACTGGTCATCACAGGACTATGAGGAATTCCTGAAGCAAAAGGAAACTGCTATTAGTGCTGCACTTTTAACGTGGTGTTCAGAGGCTGTGGCTATCAGTAAGAATCGAGTACCACAGTTGCCATGCATTTAGGAAACCAATTTTGCATGATATATGCTTTCTTTAAATTTTAATCTCTAAAATACTATCTGTTGAGACAAGAACAAGACACAAGAGTAACCTACATCAAATGGTGGCTAACAATGCAAGGGATAATTCTAGAACTTGATTTTATGTGCCTTCTACGGAATTCCAAAAAGACTCCAAATTAGGTCTTATAAAAGTAGGAAAATGTACTAATAGAGGCTATATAAAGGAAAATCTCTGATAAGTGCATGAGTTTTCAGGGATGGGTACAGTCAGTATCACAGAAACACCACCATTTTTCAAAGAAATTTCAAATTCAGCAGACATTTAGGGAACACCTACTGATGTTATTTGTCACTGTCCTAGGAGCCGGGGTCATGATAATAAAAGCAAACTTTCAGCCATCAAGGTGACTCGTAGTCTAGTTTCAGAGACCACCATAGAGACCAACACCTAGAGCGTGACATTTCAGGTCTGGAGTGGCAGAAAATATGTTATTATATTTCTCTTGCATATCCTGCAATCAGCCTATTTAAAAAATCCTCCGGGGGACCCTCAGCGAGGATGCACTTGGGTAGTTCCCTCCGAGCCCCCACCGAAGAGTTGAAAGTTCCCTCAGACAGCTGTACGCCGCAGGACAGGACTAGAGTCTGGGAGAGAGGGACAGGGTCTGAGTGGTCGCACTCGGGGCTGGAGATGATTTGCAGTCAGCTGCCCTGGAGGTAATGGGGTCTGGAACTACTTCGGTGATTTGGTAAAACGGAAAGAAAAGGGAGAGGGGAACCCAACTTTCCCAGCCGCCCCCACCACTTTCTAATTGGACCTACTTAGCATCTGCAGGGAGGACAACAATAAAATGAAAAACATTTCCAGGGGTAAACCCCAAAGGTCAGCCTCTCACTGTGCGGGACAATGGGGGTCTGGCCTTCTCATCGATTTCTAAAGGATGAAGGAGACTTAATATGTTCTCCGTGCAGGTTCTAAACCCCAGCGGGG